>JAUTCZ010050834.1:0-19650 GCA_032273805.1 Melanodrymia brightae | reverse complement strand
GCATGGTTATATTGACACATGGTCTCAGAGGAAACCCGCTGTCGCCGCTTCATGGGCTACTCTTACCGAAAAACAGCGAGGGGTCTTTTATGTGCACTATCCCATAGACATAATAGCACACACCATGGAATTTGATAAACCGGTCGTATACCACTGGCTGCCATCTACGGTAGCACTGCATCATTAGTATTCTCGGATCGATTTTCAAGACTAGCGATTGGCTGTTCCAATAAAGAGTTGCTCAGATCTTGTGTACATTTCACACGTTGAATGAAATCCAGTCATTTAGGCCATTTAATTTTTTTAGGGTATGTAAGCAACAATGCTACACTCGTATTCGTTAGATAACATTTATCTTGCAACACATTGTTTAGAAATGTATCTAACAAGCAAAAGCGAGTTCGACACAATATTAAACTTGTTGAAAGATATATAATATCGACGGCCACTCATGCACTTTTCTCTATAGGTTTTTATTCGATGAGCAAATTATTTCAGTTGTTTCCCATTACAATGTCTTAAAATATCAAATACAAATAACACCAACAGACTGAGTGCTAAACCCAGTCGCTAGAGAACGTGCAACAAAATTCTCCGTAACAATTAAGGCCTCAAACAACTGCGACCATTCCATCGTAAAACTAGCGAGCCCACCATTAACATGAAATTTCATCCTTAAAACAAATACTGCATACATTTTAACAGATGATTTAAAACTCGCTACAATTTTATAGCAGACTTGTGTCCCGAGAAAAAAAACCGTCTCAAAGACTTCATCAAGTGAGAAATGGAAGTTATTTCACAAAGGATATAAAATCGATATTAAATAAAGAAATGTTAATATTATATTTATTACCACACTTATTTTAAAATGAAATACATGTAGTTACATGTAAGAGTAAAATTGTAATTATTCCTTTTGTTTGTGCCTTTGAAAAATATTTATATTAATAACTTTTATAAAATAGAAACCAGTTGAGAAATATCTTGACAGGTATATTAAGATATCTGATATAAAATGGATTAAAATTTTTTAAATCCTCCCCCAAATCTGAACTATTTTGTGATAAATCAAGTGATACCACTCAGTCATGTACTGCTGTCTATGGTGTAGTGGGTTAGACCATTGAACACAAGACTGGTAGGCACTGGGTTCAAATCTCGCTCGAGGTGATGGGATTTTTAATTGCAGTACCAACTCCAACCCTAGTAAGTGCCTCGCTTCCACACTAGCCAGTTTCCCATTACTGGTATGTACTCTCCTGTCTATAAGAAAGTGCATATAAAAGATTGCTTGCTACTTATCAAATAGTAGTAGCGGGTTTTCTCTCATATTAATACCAACTTGGGTGGGCAGCTTGACTGCATGTCCAGAACTGAAGTGCTTAATTAAACTTCAATTTGATATATAAGCATGTAAATAAGTTATACCTAACTAACCAGTCATGCCACTAGATAAATACCAGTTACATGTATGTTCTATGTTTGGGGTAATAAATACAATATCACATATTGCACAAAAGGCCAGGGATGCATAATTGATAACATGATTGATCTCAATAAAACATTAATTTTGTGAGCACGTAAATGATAGAAACACAGTGTGTTAATAATGATGTCTGTTCAAACACGACAATTCAATGAACTACCTATGAAACGGAATGCTTAATCTACTGTTATTTCCAATGCTAATGAATGAGCACTTACAATAGACACCAATACTTAAAGAGAATCACCCACCATGTTTGGCCCTGTCATGGACAAAACTCTGGCGAAGTCAGAGGTTGTGCCCATGACAGGTGTTTTTGATGGAAGCCCACAAAAATGACCCAACTCAACCCCCATGCTTTGCACCAAATGTTTCCAGTCCACTTCATCATAGGCTCAATAGCTTGAGCCTATAAAATGTATTAACTATTTCGGTGATAGATTTGTATGTCGTAGACCGAGCAATTTTACCTAATATAATGATATTTTGACATTTCTGTTGTTTGTAGTCATATAATAAATGTATGCAACTGTAGACACACAATGACAGAGTTTTCGCTTCTGTTTATACGCAAATTCATCTTCGTGTGGTTGGCTTCATGCCTTCATCATGTGATGCCGATTTTCGCGCCAAAATGGTGAGTGATTCTCTTGAACCAGGTTCATACATCAATATCAAACTGATGAAAATACAATGAATTTAATTCCAATTATATGGCACACTTGTTTAAAATACCATGACAATTTCTTTGAAAGTGAATTTGTGTATGTCAAAGAACTGTTACATGGCCCAAAATCCCACAGTGTTTTCCCACTGGTCAAACACCCTTTTCATGCTAAATCTTATGTTATACATATACAAGTGGTAACCTGTGTTACACGTATATAGAACATATTATGCATATACACATCTTAAACTGAGTTACAGGTATATAAAAAGTGATATTATACATACAGACTTGTTAAATTAACTTACATGTATATAAAATGTTATTATACATGTACGCTTGTTAAACTGGGTTGCATGTATATAAAACTCATATGCAACATTTAAATTAGTTAATCTGCATTAATATAAAACTGATTTTATGCATGTACACATGTTAAACTGAATCACAGGTATATAAAACTGATAGTATACATGTACAAGTGTTAACCTACTTATATGCATATAAAACTGATATTATACAGGCATGTATAAGTGGTAAACATTGTTTTCATCTCAAAGTAATTTTTTTAAATAAAATTCCGAAACATTTTAATACTTTTTTTCATTTGCCAAAAAAGACCAACTGATTTTTACTGTATTCAAAGTCGATAGAGTTCTGTAAATCAAATTATGTAAAAAATAAAAAAAAATTGAACGAAAATTAACACTTGCAATGTTTGGCACAAAGGTATGATGTCATAGCAGTTGTGACAAAGTCATGACATTTCATTTTAAGAACTGTCAGGTTTTTTGGTGACAAACTCGAAAAACAGTCTGTAGACGAATCAAGCTTATAAGAAGCTTACATGTATAAGGAGATATCACAAATTATAATACCAGTGATATCCTGCAAATTCATCTAATGGATGATAATACGTTATATCTCAAGTTAATATACATAATGCATAACAACTGCTATTGTGCATAAACAACATTAAAAAGAGAGTAGTCCTACTGTTCTATCTTTAAGTGTTGCATAACATAATTCTACACATCTTGATAAAAAATGTACAATCAAGAAATGACTTCTATTGTAAAATATACTTTGTACAAAACTCAACTGTGCATAACATGTAGATATGTAGATGTGCAAAACTGTTTTTTATCACATGATGATTAAAATAAGTGTTGTTGCATAGTTTGAAAACATACAAACAATAAAAATGTTCACTACAAACAATGGCAGACTTCATTGCTTGTAGTTGCATATTAATTGAATGAGAAAAAAAATCCCAGGAGATGTTAATACATAATAAAATGTCATATCAACATAAGAAGCAATTTTTGAACAATTAAAACAACAAAGTTAGAGTTGTAACAATATGGCGAAACAGTATTGTATTGCTATGCGAGCTCTACAATTGTTTTGCATAAAAAATGACATAAAATGTATAAATTTGCCAATTAGTAACATAAACATACTGAAATCAATCAGGTGATAATAAAATTGTCTGTAATTAAGCTTGTCATGATTTCACTTTTGATTAACCTAATCATGTTTTATTTAAACTAGAACTAAAGTTTTCGCCTGTGTACAAAACAGTTTAATATGAAAAAGTTACATATCGCAATACATAATGTAATAATTGTATCATGACCCACATATTATACGTATTATGCATTCAGTTTGACATAATGATTTTTACTTTCTCTAGAAAATATGAATTAGAAGGCGATTGAGTAAACTGGGAAGAGTGGTAATATTTTGATATTCAATGCCAATGGGTTTTTTTATGGGTTAATAAATGTTTTCAAGAAGACTTATGTTTCTAGAAGGATGGGGCAGGGGAGAGGAAATTTTTTTTTTTTAATAAAGAGGTTTCAGATGAAATACTGGTACTTTCAGATACAGGCCACAAGATTGGTCATTTCCATTCTAAATATAAACTTAAATCTTTTACATATATTAATCTAAGTTCAGTAATAATTATGGTAATTATAATGGTTGTGTCAGCACCTCAATAAATATTTGCATGTTAAAACAAAACTGTGAAGGCCTATGTTCATAATACATGTAATACCGTAAGTGTGGAAGTATTTCAATAGTGGCAAAGATACAATTACTGTCACAAAGCTATATACACATCTATATACACAATGTACACATATCTACCTACAATAAATTAAGTCTCCATACAAACATAAAACATGTTACCTGAGTGAAATGTAAATTGAAATCAAACTAATACTGTGTTTCTGTTTAGCACTGAACAGTTATTAAATAGGTGGTTGAAGTCTTCAAACATCACATTGTGATACAACATTCATTGCATCAACACACAAAGTCTTTAAAAAAAAAATTCACTGAACAACTCAAAACGTCTTGAACGACTGAGTTGTACTAGGGGCTTGAATTTTGTGTGACTAAAAGTCTTTAAAGCCTAAGTATTAACGTACGGCAACATCATCCTGTCTAAAAACTCTTTTAAGACTTAATCAACAGTGGATGTTCATTGTTAAACACTTTCAACAAAAATAATTCACTAAAACTCTTTTAAGACTTATTCAACATTGGATGTTCATTGTTAAACACTTTCAACAAAAATAATTTACTACACAAAATAATTACTTAGAACTGATTTAATAATCAAAAACTGTTTTGTATTCTAATTGGGTTTGTGGGTAGAGCAGGGTGTAAAAAAGATTACATTTTGCACTCTAGAAAAATGTGACACAATTCACAATTACTAGTTCATTAAACACAACTGAGCACAAAACCTATGACACATTTACCTATTGATAGGTCATTTCAGCAGACTGGAAAGTCTACGTGACACATTTTCCTTTTAATTGTTCACTTCAACATAATTGAACAGAAAATCAAACAATATGTGCCACAATTCATTATTAAAGGAACAGTTTCGAGTTTACGATGAATGCTACCGTAAATGCAGACCAAATTTTATTGCAACACATTTCAAGCTAACAGAGCCCTTTTTATTTATTAAAATAGAATGTTATTGCTTACAATATCAATCTCTGTCTATCAAATATGTTTCCGGTCATCCACATGCTCATAGTAGCTTTTGTGTACAATAATCTGTTATGTCACAAATTATTGATGGCAAGTCCATGGACCGCAGAAGTCTAAGGACCACATTAAGGTATAATTGATATTCTAAGCAATAAAATGTAAGTACCGGGTAAACAGTAATTTTAATAAATACAAAAGGATCTATTAACCACAAACATTCTTAGTCCACACAATGTGCGATATACAGCAGCATTTGTCTTAAATTCAAGACTGTAATAGTCCATTTTAGCATACTTGAACATTTTAATACTAGCAAGTAATGACGAAAATAATACTCATTGGAAGACATGTTACTATGACTACGAATCTACACAACCAATCCACATACTCATTCAGTGACCAAAATGCATAGCTGAGGGTTAAAACAAAACATGTGGTCTTAATAGCATTTGAATTGTCATATATGATACATTATCATAAACAAAAGTGCAACTAAAATTCAGGTATTGCCATAGTATACTAAAGTACCGGTGGATATTTAAAACTTATATGTATTGTATGCATATATAAAACTTTAGTAAATACAATACTGTGAGTATATATATTATATATACACAATGTTCGAATGACAAAGTCATGAAACACAATTTAACAACAAAAGCAAATTCTTCTGAGATCATCTATATCGTGAGTTACATAATTACAACAGAGGTACAACAACAATGGTATACATATGACAGTGATACAACAGTACAACACTGACCAGTATATGATAATGCTGTTAAAACAATGTAAAATGTTTATATGTAAGTGATAAAACACCTAATGCATGCATAGATAAATAACAACAAATATTCACATTGCACGTCATGATATGCTTCAACTGCTTCCGGTGCCAATGACACGTGACACAGAAGTCTTCTTGGCTTTTTTTGTGTGTGTAAAACTCTGAAGCTTGGAGTGAGAATATATTCAAATCTCAAGTCTACACTTAAAAGTTTGAACATCAAGTCTACAATATAGACTTGAACATTGCTTGAACAATATGCCTGCAACTAAAGTTCGAACACAACATTTCAAAATGAAGTATTAAACTCTCTGATGTTCAAGTTTACAATTTAAACCTCAAGCAAGCCCAGACATAAAACATGCTCCTAAAATCTACACCAAAGGCAGCACTTAAAGTTTGAACCTAAAGTCTACATTTAAAATTTGAAGCTTGAGTCTACATTTAAAGTTTGAAACTCAAGTATATATTTAAAATTTGAACTTCAAGTCTATAATTAAAATTTGATTCCCAAATCTACACTTAAAACCTGAACCTCAAGACTAAACTTAAAGTTTGAACCTCGCAAGTCTACATTTAAAGCGTGAACCCTAAATCTACACTTAAAGCCTGCAACCTATTAGCCATTTAAAGCTTGAAATTAAAGTCGACACTTAAAAGATCGAATATGAAATCTACAGATAAATTTGAACCTATTATTTTACTTTGTAAAACTCAAATCTTGTATAAACTTCATCTAAAAGATTAATCCTAAACTTTGACCTTAGTGTAGATCAAACTGCGAGTTTGCAGTACCAATTCAAACAGTGAGCTTCAAGTAATGGGCTTGGCTTCATCAGTAGGTTGTAGATATTTCCAGCATGTTCGAATCCGTAGCGAAATGTAAGAAAAATGAGGTTTAAATTGCATTCTTGATGAGAAGGCATCCCCTAAAGACACACACTGGTCCTGCATATATAGAATGTTCATTGGATACTCGCAAACCAAGGGTTCTTTTCTGTAAATGTACTCAAGTCATCCTTTGCACTGATAAAACAACCAATCTGTGTCTTCCAGCTAATCATATGATTGGATATACCAATGACATATTTCCCCAGAGCCATAAGAGGTAGGGGTCCACTACTCCTTACCTGTGTAAGTAAGCACTTTGATTAATTGTATGGCAATTGTAATGGCTTTAAATTAAGTTGTCCATCCTTGTACAATGTTTAATGCATAATCTATCAAATTTGTACTCAACGATTTTACCTAAAATTATAATATTGTTGCTGAATTTTGAAAATCTAAACAACTTAAACAAAATCCTTGGGAAAGGCCTGAACAATACTGGTATGAATGACATAACTATTCGCATAACTGGGTTTCAGCTTATATTGCTAGTAAATATTTCAATAAGAAAATCCAGATTCTTTGGCTATCAGTGCCAAGGTTGAGCTGAGTAAATCTATAGCACAGTATCGTTGGCATGTGAAGATGTACGCCCACAACTTTTGGTCTCACTCTACGCTTTCATAAAAATGGAGCAGAAACTGCCATTTCTTGTGAACGACTGCAAGAGGTCTCTTACAATAATACTGATAGCTGGTGTAGAAAACAGCTTCTCTTTCACAAATGTATTTACAATCTAACAAATATCTGGAATAATATCCAGCAACAAAACTATTCATATTGCATAATAGAAAAAAACAAATATTGCTATAGCGATATGCTAAGTGACTGTCAACTCGGCTGAAATAAAATATCCTTTTCTTCCTTGTACACATACGTAATATTGATGTTAATATAAAATACTTGTCTATACATATTGCTTAGTTCTATCATAGTCGACACTCTCTACATCAAATCATACTACTTTACATGGTCTTAAAAAGTTATTATTCATTTAATCTTATCTTCCTAGCATTCCACCATCACAGCATGACAAGACACGTCTTAAAAAGATGTCCATTAGCTGGGAATTAAAACAACTTTATATAATGGTACATAAAAGAAACCGTGATTTAAGTCTGATTATAGCAAACATAAAGCTGATATGTTCATGCTCAATAGAGATGGCATGATACATTTGATATCAGATCTTTGTTTTGGCAATTGAATTTAAGGAATATAGTAAAATGAACTCCGTCCATAAATAAATCTGCACCAGAATGATCTTACAGTCCCAAATTGGATCATAAGTCTAGAAAAACTGTAATCCAGCACTTTGTCAAAATCGAGCATCAGATTCTACTGACCGAGTTAGCTAATTCCATAGTTGCTCAGACCTGCATCAAATGTTGGTTGGATTCTTTCTTCTTCTTTTTTGAATCTGATAGCACTCCATTGTAGAAGTTGCAGTCGACTAGAATTGAGTTGTAAGACTTCTAGGAACTGGGACTGTCATAGAAGTCAGAGATTGACAGTTGCACAACTCAGTCAATTCTAGAATCCATTGAATATGAAACCTGCACACATAAACCAGCATATTTTATCCATCCAACATAGGCCTGGTTCTGTCTATTGTACATGTATATATAAAAACCAACTATAGCATAGCAACCACTACGTTAACAGATATCCGATTACTTCAATACAATTAATACATCACTTGTCTCTACCAATGGCACTTTGTGCATACATCGTTGCATATTGTTGCTAAATGCTAAAACTTGCATATTTTGTTTCGAGGGGCTGGTCTGATAGAGAGATCTGCAAACAGTATGATGCAAGAATGCTGCTAACAGTTATGAACCATATCTAAAGAATGCTATATTTATGTCAAATGGATTTAGCATGAAGTTGGCCCAAACTAACCACAATAAATTAAACTAAAGTCTCATGTATGTGACAACTATGCAGAAAACTGAACTTCATAAGTGGTCACGTGATTCTGGTCAAGACAGCCCATTGTCCTTTTCTGTGATTGCTAGATGCCGATGTAGGTTGTCGTTGACAATGTGGCGACTTCGACTCTTCCTTGTAGAGAAGACCTTGTCGCAGCCCGACACAGTGCACCTGAACATCTCGCGTGGGTGTCTCAACTCCAGATGCTCCTTCAAGGCCAAATTATCACGGAACTGACTTTTGCAGACGTGGCAGATCACGCAGTCTTTGTCAGTCTCCATCTGCTCGCTACTGTCCTCGTTTGCATCTTCATCCACTTCTCCATTCATCAGATGTTCTCCATCCTCCTCTTCGTCATCATCAGAGTGACATTCTGATCCAGCAGATCCCGATCCCGTAGACGTTGCGTGACCATTCCGCTTGATAGCATCTTGTTCCACGAACTCTGGCCCATACAGAGATTGCAGAACATTGTCACGCAGATTCTGCATGCTTCCATTGTCATCTTCATCCATGCATTCACCTGTTGACAGGAGCTTGCGGTGGAGGTTTATATTCGACGAATGCCGGTCCCGGCTTCTCTTTGAAGGGAAAGTGGCACTGCATCCCTCCACGCTGCATGGATGCATCAGTTTCAGGTGAACATTCTGAAAATGCACCTTGACCCCGAACTGGTTTTGAAATATTTTCCCACAAGTTGGACATTTTCTAGGATTTTCTTTGTCAAGAGGCACATCAATACTTTCAGCATCAGCAAGACTTCCACCTTCATCAGACGAGTGAGAGAAATTTGATTCCTGATCTGAACATCCATTTGGTGAGCAAGGACTTTCTTCCTGACGTCCAGAATTGTTCAAACTTATTAATCCTTGAATGTTTTCAGGACACGGCGAGCTCGATAAAAGAGAAGCAATCTTTGGAAAGTTTGCTGAATTGCGTTTTCTCGTTGCATGGTTGTTTATTTTCTCAAAAAGTCGTGTGCTGTCTTCTGTGTCTGCTTTGTTACCATCTGACTCATCCAGAGGCTCATCTGTACATTCCTTCTCCTGAACGACCCCATCAGATGATCCCGTCTTAACACAAGGTGGGTCAGACTGTCCGTTTGACTCTACTTTTACTTCTTGGTGGGATGACCTCTGACCTCTGCAGCCAGCTTTGTTTCCTGTTGGATCCCTGTCATCAGAATTGTCATCGCTCATCACGTACATCTCCTCCATCTGGGCACAGCGTGTCGGTGCATTACTCTTACGACGACTTCCTACACGAGGGTTAGTAGCGTCCTGTCTGCCTTCCTCCTCATCTTCTTCCTGTTTTACAGCAAATGGTTCCGTCTTCACGTGATTGCTCAGATCAGTCGGACCCTCGTCCTGGTCGATCGAATCATTCGACTCATCATCATCATCGAGTTTAGGCTTTTTCTCGGGTGTGTGAAGGAAGGCCAGTTGATTGGTCATGTTAACGAAAAAAGCTGCGTCTGGTCTCATTAGGCTCTGGGAGTCCATTGGAGATCCTTGTGGCAGGATTGATGATGGAACCACCATGGATGGAGGACTTCCTCCCAGAGAATTGTTGCCCAGTCTCGACTCATCATCTTTACGTTTCTGCGGCATGTGAAGCTTTGGGTTGGGGTTGGCACTGTGGCGGTTGCGGCTGCGTCGGGAGCTAAACATCATGTGGCAGCCGTCAATGGAACACTTGTGCATCTCTTTGAGATGAACGGCACTGTAATGAATTTTCAGAGCACCTTTATCGCAAAACGTTTTATTGCAGGCTGTGCACAGGACACGCTTTTTCCCATTTGGGCCGATTAGTGTTTGACCGAATCCTGCCGCTGGTGTCCACTGCCTCTTAATGGGGTTATTCGGTTTTCTGGTGTGACGGACAAATTTTCTATCGGGGTCTGCAGTCAATGAGTCATCTTTGTTAGAGTAGTCTATGGCCCCGAAAGTACTTTCATCGCTGTTGTCATCATCATCGTCAGACAAAGGACCTAGGACTTCATTGATCTCATTCGTTTTGTGCATCTGGCTTGGAGAAGATCCAGAGTGAACTGAGTTTGGAGTTGTGCTCAGGTTCTTGGGACTCTCATTTGGGGACTGCATTGAGAGGGATTTATCCAGTGTCCCCGGGCTGACTGAAGGACTTGCTTGGTCCCTTCTAAACTCAAAAGGTTGTATGGTCTGATGGCGACCAAGTGTAGAGCCGCCAGCCGGTTGTGGTGTGGAGGTAGTCAAGGTGAGAGGTCGCACGTCGAGTGATGGAGAGAAACAAGGCTGGATAGGCGATGGTGTTATGAGTCGGCTGCCAGGGTTGATGAATGGAAGTCTCCCTGCAAATATTGGCGACCGGGTATTGAAGGGTCGTACTAGAGCCTGGGTCATGTTACTGCGTTCGATGAATTTCTTGATTTCCGAGTCGGCTCGAGATGCCTGTTTGCTGTAGAGTTCATGTTTGTCTTTAGTGTCTTCGAGGATTATTTCCTGGGCAATGGCCTTCGTTTCACCAAATCTGAGGAACTGTTGGATTATAAGCGTTTCCTCTTCACGTGTAGCAATTGACCATTTGTCCAAGACTCTTCCTGCGGTTTCCTGAAAAAGTAATGATGATTCATTAGCATACCGTTTGTCAAATTACCATATCTTTAGATAATTTAGCATGTCAGATTTTCATTAGTCATTAGCATATTATTATATGTACCATTTAAATGCTAAAATTGGCCAATGTGGTGCGAAAATCTTGTTTTTTCAATGTAATTAGGACACATGCTTTACAAAACAGGAATGGCTTGTTTGTTTAATCATACCCTATTACATTGCTCACTCAATTTATAGGCATCAAACACAGTCGTTATGTCAAATGGTGTACAAACATCCTATGACATTGTTTACTAGTATTAGGCATCAAACATGGTTACTATTACACATGGTTTAACCAGTATTAGGCATCCAACATTATTATGACATATGATCTACAGAAGAAACAGCTGCCACAACATATGCAACATTTATAGGACAAAAACCAACATAAGACATGGCCCTATATATGATGTTGTTTGTTATACCGGGCAACCATTTATGCCTATGATTAAAAAAATCAGCATTTCTTTTTTTACTACAAAAATAACTAAAAGTATTTAATTGTTTGGAATGGGAAATACCAAACACGCTTAGTGATGAGAATAAATCATGGGACCTATCACACTTCAGTCAAATATTGCACCAGTGAGCTATCTACTTCCTCAGTTATACAAATACACAAATCTAACACAAACTGACGGAAAACACATGTCATTCAAAGTTTCCTCTTTTTCAGCAAATTTGTCAAGCTGTCCAGTTTAAGCAGATTGCATGCGAGTTGCATAAAGATCTGACGTTATGTAAGACAACAAAAGGTTTGTGTTCGAATCATCACTGGAAAGATAAGGCAAAGAGAGGGGAATTGTTGAGACCAGTGGCAAATCAGTGTACATATCTTGCAGAATCTAGATATGGCCATGTTGTATTCATCCACATTGGGTCTCAGTTGTCACACACACACTGGGACAATGACAGGCTTGTCCTCCTGCAAGTAGACATCGTCTGTTGGGACAAGATAAGGAGAGAGTGTCTGATATCACTGCATGGGGACAGAATAAAATATATCAAATAAGCGCACCCTGTTCCAGTGATTACTGGTATGTTCCACCACTTGCAAGAAACCAAATACATGTACTTAATAAACTATTAATAATTTGCTTTAATAACTTAAATACTGATCGGGGCAAATTATAGTTGAAAATGTCGTTCAGATGATATGGCTGAGGATGGATGGATGGATTTGTTAGGTGGATGGATCAGTGGCTGTTGGATGGAAAGGGTGGATGAATGGACAGATCGATTGGTTGGTGGTAGATGGATTGGGTGGATGAATGGATGGATCAGTGGGTGATGGATGAATTGGTTTGGTGGATGGATCAGTGGGTGGTGAATCGATTGCTGGGGATGAATGGATAGATCGGTTGGTGGTGGATGGATTTATTGGGTGGATACATTCAACATCAGTGGGTGATGGATGAATTGGTTGGGTGGATCCATCAGTGGGTCATCAATTGATTGATTTGATAGGTGCATGAATGGATCACTGTGTGGATGGATCTGTGGTTATGCACAAACAAGATGGATTGGGTGGATTCATCGACCAATGGACAGACACATAGATCAGTGAAGTGACAGACATAATTACGCTTGCAATGGCCCATTTAAAACAATTTTGAAAGGGAAGATGCAAATTTAGAAGTGGAGGAGGAAATATTCAATATACTAGTAAATACTTCGTGTAAAATCTGTTATAAAAGTGAAACAAATCAATAAATGAAAAAAATAAAATAAAAAGTGAGAGCCTGGTATATCACTGTCTGCATGGATTGGGTGAATGGATATGGGTGTTGGTTCTTGTCGGTGATGGATAAAAATCAAATAAATATATATGTTATAAATATATGAAAATATATAAGAGATACATATAACATAGAGAAAAGCATCAATACAATACATTTAATCGTCGTTAAACAATTTTATCTTTATCAAACCCAGATACATGGGAGTAGGGCCTACACAGCAAGATCTTTGGATTTAAATAAAGGGAGGTAAGCCAGCAAAAAACCTATAAGCAATCCAACAAGTATGGGATGGATTAGTTAAATTCAAGCAATTAGCTGCACTTGGTGCACAAATGATGTTATAGCAGGTCAAAAAACAACTGGAGGCTCAGACTGACACAGTAGTAGTTGTTTTGAAAGTTGCGTTGCCCTGGTTACCAGAGCTGACAGCCAGAAGGTGTGTGTGCATGTCAGGACAGGTATTCCACACTGAATGAGAGAGTAAAGCCAGAGAAACAGAAGTTGCTTGGCGGAACAGTCCTGTTACAGCTGCCATTAGGAAACTGGGAGCAGACGTCTCTCCTGGAATCCAGCCAACTTTATCCTGAAAATATCTTCCTTGATGACAGTCTGCTTGGAGATGTGTTTACAAAAATTGGGAAAATAAACGTCTTCTTATAAGATTTTTAGATAACTTTTATTTGTTAAAAAAAAACTCTACATGTAATAATACTATTTAAACAGAAAGAATTATGTTTATATTTGAAAGATGAAAGTTGAACTGTTCAAATTAATGGTCATTAGACATATTTTGTTCAGGTGATAATATATTATTATTTATTACTCTTCTGAAGATATTAATCGATATTACCATAGCAGGTATGGAATGGGTGTGGGGGTGGGGGGTTGTGGAGGGTGGAGTGAAAGGGGTCCAGGCTCTCTCTTTGTCTAATGTACTTACATGTACCGGTAATACAATTTTCCAAATTATAATGAAATAACCTTTTACCAGTACCTTCGGTAACAACATTTCAAGAACTTGTGTAAACTAAAAAACAAACGTATCATTTGTGTCTTAGGGTGCCAGCTTTTCAAATAATAATGAATTCACCATTAATCTGTATCTACAGTGAAACCTCTCTAAACTGGACCCTCAGTAAACCGGAATTCTCTATAAACCAAACATATTTCAAAGTCCCGAACAGCCTTATGTGCTGTATTTAAACCTCTGTAAACAGAACATTTTACTCAGTCCCAAGCGTGTTCAGTTTAGAGGGGTTTTACTGTATTTATAACCTCTGATGGACTCCTCAGGGTATAATAATAGACAAACCTGCAATATATATCCTCGAGCGTAATCTTCATAGGACCAGCCAAATCCATGTAGGACTTGCAGGACTTCCTCATGCTGCAGGACACTAAAGAGTCGGTCAAGTAGGATCTTGAGTCGGACTGGGGTAGCATGTGACCCATACAGCATCAAACTGGCAATGTCGAACACGATGTTTGGCTGAACGACTTCCACATTCATGCCCAGGTTAAGAAGATGTTGGTATCCAAGTTTGTCCAGAGCTGAAAAAGTAAAAAATTTAATTTGAAATATTAATTAAACCTTTACTAATTTGGAAAAACAAAACTCTGTTAAATTTTGATGGATCCAATGCATCATCGACTCTGGAAATAATAAAAAATGTGAAAATATCGAAATGAAAGGATACTTTTCACAAAAGTGTATTCATGTTCTTAATGCAGTGTGCCTATATGGCGGCAGTGGTTTTTTTTTCTGAGACCATGTGTCAAAATAACTATGTGTTTGACATCCAATAGTCGAGATGATTATTAATCAATGTGTTCCAGTGGTGTCATTAAACTTTACCTTTTTGATGTAGTGTCTCATTAGATGGCAGGGACGTAAGACAAATTTGACATTGGGGAGGTGGAAAAGTAGAGTGTCCCCCTCGTGGTGTAAGAGTAGTAGGGGGTTCCTTGGGAAATTATTTTTAATATATCTATGTGAATGGTGCTATTTGATTCTCTTTAATAACCAATATCAATAGCAACTGGCCATAGGACTGAATTTTATTAAATGGATTTTGGGACTGATTTTAAAAGAGGGGTAATTTGTTTTAAGTATTTGACATGCCCCCCCCTCCCCCACCTCCCATTTCCAGCTCCTACAGGCCTGTTTGCAGAACAGTTCTCATTACTAAACACAGCAGCTGTCCAGTTTCTACATACACCATAGCAACTAACTGTCTAGCTGTGTGTGAAGTTTCACCATCATTTCACTTTGTCTTGTGCATGCCCTTGCATTGCCCTGTCTTTCTGTGGCACTGCACAAACTTCGTTATACCAATTAGACGACCATAGGCCAACTTATGTAACCATACAGACTCTAAATTCGTTAATCTTGTCCTGTGCAGCAGAAGATTACAGTGTCGGTTTTGTCTTTCACCCTGACCTGCACATGGCCCTGCAAGTCCCGTCCTCTTTGAAGCCATGGTCTGCTTTGATAGACACCTCGGAAAGTTGATCAATTACTAATGCTGCTCAGAACTGTTAGAAACTATTAGCGGCAAATGTTTGTATTCTCTGTACATTAGTCATTAGAGTCAAGTATCCACCGAGTTCCCCGTCTGCGCAGTGACATGGACTAACTGCACGGGAAAACGTGCTCGAACATCACAACTGTTTCACATCAGCCTGGTATTGGAAGCAATGTTTCAAAGAAACAAATGTAACAACCATGTGTTACTGTTAGTTATAATGTTCACGCCACCCAACTCAGCTGTGGAGACTGAAACATTCCAATCATCAGGGACGGAACCGGTAAATAGTTTAGGAGGGGAATGGAGTTTAATACAAAATGGCACACAGTTTCAATCATAAAATAGTCAACAAAGGAAGTCATAGGAAAATAGTCAAAAAAAATTAAGGAAGTAATACTGCATTTTATAGTAAAAAAAGTATGTTGAATGCATATTTTCTGTCAAGCAATATTAGATATTAATTATATATATAATGAATGGTTAACCAAATACACTAGCTAATGTAAATTCATCTCCTAGTCATATATTCCCAGTTTTAATGCTATAATATTACTTTAAGTTTCTTGACATCTTAGTGACTTTCACAAATGATTTAAAATATTATTATATAAAACAGTTATTGCAAACAGTTACTTGATGTGCTAATTTAGTAGGAATAATGCATTTTATTTTAATAACTGCATTCAATTTTTTAGAATCTTGAACCATGGAACTACCATGATGAACAAAGAAAGAGGTTTTTTTAAAGGGACCGTGCAAATATATCAATGTGTTTCACAACCTCAAAAATTTTCTCAAGATGGGTGGGGAGAGGGTAAAAGCCATGTTTGGATTGCTTTTAATGTAAAAAAACATTGGTTCACGATCGATTAATGTTTTATGCTAGGATTAGACGATGGGGAAGGCCGCTCAAACCCAATCCTAACATTGTTCGGATTGTGAAAAGCATTCACATTTATGCACGTAGGCTGTACGGTCCCTGACATGGACAGTTGTGGATTACTATGAAAATGTCAAAGTGAAGAGAAAGGTGAAATTCCTGCAGACAATCACAGCAGGCTGTCCAGATAGAAACATGGCCACACTCTCAAAGATGACCCTGTGTGGTGGTCACAGAAATGTCAGGAATACCTAGCACATGTTACTGATAGCAGATCCACCAAGAAGACTGTCAGAAGATCGGCCATCTTTGATCACGCATACTTTGTATACTGAACATATGATATAGGTACTTGGATGGTTTTCTTTTTCATCCAGTTGAGATGATTTATAACAAGTTTAATGTGTATTATTATTCATTTTTACTTGATTTGTTTTAAATAGCAGGATAAATATACAGTCAAACCTGTCTTAAGTGGCCACCTAAGGGAGTAAAAAAAGTGGCCTCTTAAAACAGGTGGCTGCTTAATACAGGTCATAATGCACTACAATTGATGACATGGTAGAATATTATGGTGACCCTTTAAGACAGGTGGCTGTTTAATACAGGTGGCCGCTCAAGCAGATTTGACTGTACATACATTCAACCTGAACAGGATAAAACTAATGTATATCTGACGTCTTTAGATATTCTCTTTATCCTACAATCCAACAACAAATAAGGGAATAGTTTATCTCAACTATATCGTATGATTACTCCAAATAAACAAATGGTTTTGCAACATGACAGTATGTGAATTGATGCAGCGACCAGATGTTATTATATTTTTTGCTAACAATAAAAATAGACTGCAAACAATTAACATGAATAACATTGTAAACAATAATTATTGGCACCACAATTAATGTACATAGCATCTTTATTCATACTGTGTTGTGTTACCCTGTAAACAGAGAATACTACATGAATGCACATTGGATACCGTTTATCTTAGAACAAGTGATTTCCAAACATATCTAACGAGCGAAAGTATGGAAAACACTTGTTATAAGATCAATAATCACTAATGGCATAATTGTTGCATTCTATTTATTTACAAATGCTAAAAATTTAAACAAATGAAATGAACATTTGCAAATGCAGTAGAATCCAGTGACTCAAATGCGGAAGGGTCGAATACATCGTAATGCTCGAACCAAGATCGAAGTCCCGAATTAAACCCCTATATTAAGTTGCTGATGCTTGGGTCAAACTACCCGATGGGTAGAACAGTTTCTCGAGCACCGATTGTGTTCAAGCCAACGGGATTCAACTGTACATGTATATTCTGTGGGAAATGGCTATAGACATGCTACAGTGGTGTCGTTAAACAAACAAACTTTATCTTTTATCTATTCATTAATATTAAAATGCAATGCAGACGATCATAAAACTAGTTTCATAATCGCTAACAAAAATAATAAAGTAGTAATAATATCTGTGCAGAATAAGAAGAAAAGTAGTCTAAAGGTAAAAGCAATAAATCTCATAAAATCCCCATATGTTGACCTTTGACATGGAATATCTGGTGCCTGTGTGATAAATGTGACACAGGAACATCCTAACAGATGGCAAATGGACGTGTGCCAACTTACAAGAACCGGAAAGGTCAGAAGCAGCTGGAATTGTCTGGCCAGGCATTCATTCAGCATTTGGAGTGGGGTGTAGATCAGCGATAGAGCGTCCCCCTGTGGCTCGATGGGTTGAGGGATCGATCCTCCACAGGGGACCCATTGGGTTACTTCCCGTTCCAACCAGTGATCCATGACTGATCTATTAAAGGCTGTGGTATGTGCTGAAAAAGTGCACATAAAAGACCCCTTGCTGTTATTTGAAGAAGAGTAGCCTATAAAATCTAAAATAGATTTTATTAAAAATATATTGAAAACAAATTCATCTCATTTTTCAATCAAAATGTCATAGTTCATCAAATATTTCCAAGTAGATGAATGAATGACAAGTAGATGAATGGAGATAGAAATTGTAAATTTCTTTAGTACAACAGCAAATGGACTTTGTAAAATGTTTTATATTACATGTCATGATACATGTATAATATATTTTAATATGTTGAATGTGTTATATAATAATACATGTGTATATTATAAACTTTTAGCTCTTTTTATTATGTACTTGGATTGATTACATTAATTTTTGTTATATAGGTGTTTGTAGTCATGAATATTATTGTAGATGAGGAAACCTTAATTATATATAAGAATCCTCAATTGTAGTTAGTTATCCTCAATTATAAATTATGTGAATCCCCAATTGTACAATGTACATGGAAAATCCTCAATTGTAATTGCAAATGCTCAATTGTAGATGGGAAATGCTCAATTGTAGATGGGAAATGCTCAATTGTAGATGGAAAATGCACAATTGTAGATGGGGAAATACTCATTTTTTACATGTAAATGTGATATCCTGAATTTTGGATAAGAAATTTTTAATTGTAAATGGGGAATCCACAATTGTAGGTGGGAAATCTACAATTGTAGATGGGGAAACCTCAATTGTAAATGGGGAAATCTACAACTGTAGATGGGGAAACCTCAATTGTAGATGGGGAAACCCTCAATTGAAAATGGGAACCCTCAATTGTAGATGGAAATTCACATTATTTTGAAATCATAAATTTTTGAAAATGTTCTTTAAGAATGATTGTATTTCATTAGTTTCATCCTAGTGTTTCAAAAATCATGATATTCATATTTATCATTCTGCATTAATGATGGCCAAACTGCAAACGGATTTGCAGCATTTCCAGTGCCTAATTTTGCAATGTAATCCTGTGAAACAAAAATCTCCAATTGTGACAATAAATACTTAATAGAGAATACTAACAAGTTCCCATTTGAGGCCATTTGTTTAGGGGATAATCCTATTGCGTCTTCCATTTTGATGAGGTAAATTAATGGTTTTACTATTGCAAATTTAGTTTTATTGGGTTTTTTTCTTCAAAATATATTCATATTATAATTAATTTCTTTTATGAAGAAATGGGCTGTAGCTAGCTGATTACGTCGTTGTTAAATTGAACA
>JAUTCZ010050833.1:5284-30039 GCA_032273805.1 Melanodrymia brightae | reverse complement strand
CTTAAGTCGACATCGGTATTCAGAGCAAAGTTTGACGTTGTCGACTTAAGTCGACAGCGGTAGTCAGAAGGTTAATGGATATGTATTAAATCATTAAACTTAATTAATTAATTAATTAATTTATATAAATAATAAGGAAGTAGTATAATCTGATATTTTGTCATGGAAAAGGAATGTATTTGTTATAATGACACCCAAACCTCAAGCGTATGAGCAAGTGTGTACTCATGCATGTGTGTATACTAGTATGTGCAGGCGGGTACATGTTGCCAGTTAGTCATTTGTCGATTGTTCATTTTAAAGCAATGTTTTTCTGAAAGCCACATTTGACGTAAAATCATACAAGACATGTTTGCTTGTGAGTGTGAATGTCAAGTAATTAAGAAAAACAAAACCGTATCAGATATTAGAATGATATGTTTAACTGTGGAAATTATTAAATTTTTAACTTTTAAAATGAAATTTGCAAAGATTGCCAACCTAATTTTGTTAACAAGTGCCTGAGAAGTTAATCGATAATATAACTTAAATTGATATTTTGATTAGTTGAATAGAATTTTCTTAAATAGTTGAACATGAATTAGTAACATACTATTTTTGACAAAAGAATTTGGATCTTGATCTCACATTTTGATGGCAATTTCTGTCTTGAAATATGATTTATTATACCTCGATTTGCAGAATCAAACTGGATTATGTAATACTGTTCGTGTGTTTGTGGGACTCTATTTTGATTTCCAGTCTCAACTGTTAGATTTATTGAACAAGGAACTTGTACCATTCAACTGTTATGCAAAGCAGGTGTGTGCACAGGATTACTTTTCAGGTCAAAGATCACAAATGCAAGTCACTGTTACTGATATTAAAAATGCAAAGTTACTGTTACTAGTATTAAAGATAGAACATATATTTCCTGTGCTTTTATTCCTACGATTCATTGGACGCAACTCAATTTGAAACATTGGACACTCATGCTGACAGGGTGGATGTGATTACTATTACCAGGTCAAAGATATCAGTAACTGGCACTAAAATAAATTGTGTTTCATGTATTTCTATCCACACAGCTCAACAAATTGAACTGAATTCTCACCATTGGACACTGACGCATAGAGGGAGGGGACAAGGGATTCATTTTGACTCACTATTACAATAACGAAAACAACCCTAAAACATGTCATAACATTCATTTGATTGCTTTAGCTCAGTGTTTATGCATCTGCTTTAGGGGTGTTAGGTCAGGATCAATAGACCATTAATTTGTTTATTCGGTTACACACCTGGGTCCACAACTGGTATATCAAATGCTGTGATATATATTGTACTGCCTGTGGGAATATATAAAAGCATAGCCCACAACGTGTTATGTAGATCATATATCTTAATAAGCACCTAGAAACAAGTGATTAAACACTGTACTGTGGTGTCATTAAACAATCATTCCTTTTCTTTAATTCTATTGAACGTGCATGGGTTTGTTTATTGGATCAAAGATGCTAATTTATAGTACCACTCTTCTGATGGATATCAAAGTAGCATCAATGGACACCAAAGAGGATACATGGGATTTCTTTTTCGGTTGCTAGGTCACTGATACTAAACAAAATATTATTCCTATACATTTTAATCGTTCAATTATAACCTTTTATGCAAAGACACTATGTTCGTATTAAAAGAACTTCTTTAGCAGTTTGTCAGTTTGGAAGATAAGACTTCACTTAGAAAGACAACTAAGAAGTTAAACAACGAAAACAATGGCTGATAGAAGAGCTTGATAGACCATAACCAAATGAGATGCTGTTCATAATTTATTGAATCTTTATTACGAATTACACCGACAAAAAAAAAATAAAATTAAAACGACCATTGAATTGAACTTTCTTCAGCTTGGAATCAAAGCAGACAACCCAAGTGACTTCTTAAATGAGGCCAAGAACATCGTTGAGTGCCACAAAGCCTTAGAACGCCAGACGTTGTTGCTGAACGTGCAGATAAAGAATCTAGAACTGGAACAGCAACAGATAGTGAGTCATCGTCCAGCCAATTTCTCATTCATTGGTTGTGGCCAGTTAAAATTCATCTATGTTGTCGCCAGTCTTAATCATGCATGTTTATGTTCATCTTCAAGAAATCATACACTTCGGTTGTTTGCATGAAACATGGATTAATATGTTGTTTAGGATTACATTTGTTTTAGTTGTCGTTAAACAAACATTAAATTGTTTCTCGGGCACTTTTTAAAACTTAATTTTAGTTGGTGATGATTTTTTTGTTTATTTGAATGCTTCAGCCGTTAAGTAGGTCTTGTGAAACTTTGTATGTGTATGTAAAATGAATGTGTGATGCAAACAACGTCTTGTGATATTTGTCTTATATATTATTGTGTATTGACTTGATTAGATGTTTAATTTAAAACTAGTCATGTTAAAAACAGGATCTTTACTGATGTTATTCTACCTACCCACATTCCTACAAATCTATTTATATCAAATTTGGATTTCCATCCCTTTTTAAACTGCAGCGCTTTTCTATATTGTAATTAGGTCATAATACTCTTTTTATTGTTAACTATAATGATTTAACGTAAAATCCAAACATTTTTTTGTGAGATCATTACAGTTAACAACGAAACAGTGTTATTACGCCTATTCTATGTCTAAAATTTTATAGGTGAAATCTATGTTCAGAAAAAAACATGTACATGCTAAAATGGTTCCCATAGGTTTATGTGTAGTGAGTTATCTGCCTTTTAGAAGGTTGAAAAATCAACTTGACGGCAGGAGTTTTTTATTGTTATACACTCGGCAGGATTTTCTGCCGGTAGTGGTTGGATTTCCCACACGAGAAGCAAAGTGTTAATAACTTCAGTTATTCTGGAAGGATTTCACTAAGTTGTGTGGGTGGGTGTACATACATGCATGTGTGTGTGTTTTTACTTGTATTGGCATGTAGATAACTTTAATAAAAAAATTCATTGAAAATATACTGAAAAAATAGATACAATTTCTTTTAAAATGAGGCATTGTGTAACAAAAAATTTCATATCTACCGGGTATTTTATTGTTCTGTTTGCTGCAAATCTGTAAAGAGTTATTACAATATTTGATAATATAGAAATAATAATTCCGCTTTAAACATTTTTAGGTATATTTTGTGATTGATTAAAAAAAAAAGTTGTTTTAACATCTGATAATATTCATATATCATGTTCATAAAAGATTAATCTATTTAGACAGTTAATTTTATACTCTTTGGCTGTCAGTCTGCCAAGATGTCAAGTGTGATAAATGCAATGAAATACAAAGAATGTCTGTCTCAAATAATAATAACAATTTAGAAAGAATGTCTAAGATAATGAAAAGACTGACAGACAAAAGAGTGTATGAGAAATCCCTCGGTGACAATTGTAGTTGATGTTGTGTAGACTACATATACAGTGGTACAGAATTATGCCAATAAAATCCAATTTGTAGTCTAGATATCATTGCCAACATCTACAGACCTCTAGAGAAGCAAACGAATACTAGCTCTTCATGTTCAGCCTAATATTGATACATCTTCATGTTCGATCTATTTAATATTTTGTGTCCAATTTAGTCCTGACATCCACTTTTCCTGTTTAGCCCTATAACCAACTCGATGCATTTGCAATACGCAATGTAGCTAGCAGGCAAATTTGTCTTGATGACTAAACCATAATTTGAAAACAAAGGTGAAAATGATCATAGTTTGAGTTGCTTCTGTCCAGCTTGTGGAATGCTTTTGTTGAAATAAAATACATTTTCAGACACTCAATATTGTACTTTGATGCTAAGATTTACTTGTGCCTCCATTGTAAAGTCATTAATTATCTCTAGTCTTGTGTTTATCTAAACAAGGCATTCTAGTGTACACAATATATAGCGAAGAACAACCCATGACGATTTGACAATTCTTGTAACATGAAGGCACATGCAGGCATGCACACATTTCACTAACAATAATTTCATTTATGCATTATGCAAATCATTTTGTCATAACTGAATTTATTTTTGTTTGTAAAGTCAAGCTTTCTTAACTACATCTACTAGTTAATGCCTATATTTTTTGTTATGTGTTTTGCATGTGCTTTGAAATTCCAAGTGCTATTTACTTGTCAATTATAAACAAAAAATATTATGAACCCAAAAATGGAGATGTGAATTTTTTGGCATAATTGATTTTCTCAAATTTTTATATTGTGCAAGCCTGCACCTAATTGAGAAATGGGTGATTACAACACATTGAAAACTATATACATTTATCTCCTTGTGTAGGTACAGGTAGTTTATTTAATGACACTGCTGGAACACATTGATTATTTAATCAGCAGTTATATCGCCATGTGGTCATGGAGAAAACCTTTCAGATAGGCTATTCTTACCGAATAAGAAGAAAGGATCATTTATGTGCACTTTCCCACAGACAGGATAGCACACACCACAGTCTTTGAATGGTTGGTACATGAAATAACCAAATGGGTCCACTAAATAGGATCGATCCGTTGACCTATCGAGCCTCGGGTGAATGTCCTTGGGCTGAGCTACACCCCATTCGCTTTGGAGAGGTTTGGCGATGCAAACAAGAAATTTTATTAAAAATGTCTATTGTCAGTCTGGTTCTCTTGTTTCATTTAATGGCTAACGCTTGAAGATTTGTAAGTATTTAAAATCATCTAACAAAATTGAAAGAATAATAAACATGTGTTAATCTTTTCTCTTTGCAGCTGATTGCACAGAAAGTTAATGAAGCCTGTCCAAGTACAAAGATAAACTCTAGAAAGGTGCTTCATTTTTGTTCAGTTTTGTTTGTTATATCATTTTCGTTTTGCTATTACAGCTTCAGTATTTAGTGCTTTTCCAAGATATATGCCACAAATGGTGCTCCCATAGAAGTTTGTTACCTGTTGAACGGTTGAGTCCTGTCGGTGGGAAAGTAGATATATAAACCTTGCTACACAGGTGGAAAAATGTAAAACTTCTCTGGTTCACCACTGAACTAATGTATATCAGTTTGTGTGTGGGAAATGTTGAAAAAAAACTTAAATTGTCGTATTAAACAAAAGTTTTCCATAATTTTTAAACCTTAAATATTAATCATCATTTACATCTAATTTGAATACTTTCAGAATGGGTTCTTGCAGCCAGTTTACACCCAGAACTATTTGCGGAAAGAGGTAACAGCGTCATTCTCACGTAAAAAGAAACTGCTGAGTAACGTTCTGCAGCTTGAGCAAGAGGTGGACAACCTGGAGAAGATCAACAATGATCTCATTTGTACGCAGAAGTCTCGACCTAATATTGTCAACTCAGACTTTGAGAAGAATGATGAAGAGAAATCCATAGCCAGAGATAAATCTATGGATTTAGACAAATGTACAGCAAGTGTAAAAATCGAACCTGACACAGCGGAAATGGCAGATTATCCACATGAGTTTGCTAGTTTGATGTCCAAGTTGAAAACCGACGTGACGTCTGTACTTCTGGATAATGTGTGTGGAAAGAATGGCTATGAACAGTCTGCAACTCGTCAGCTAGAGGAATGCAAGATGAAAGTACTAAATAATGTCGAAACATTGTCAAAATTCAAAGAGCCAAGTTTATCAATAAAAGACCTACTTGAATGCACAAAAACCAGCAAAACTGTGATTTCAACCAGACTATCTGACATTTCCATGCCTGCATACAAGGCCAGTGCCGAACATTCCTATGCTAATTTGGATAATGCAGAAAAAATTAAGAAAGAAAAGTCGAAAAGAGCGAATAGTGCAGCTATCAGAAGCAAGTCCTTTCCAAGTGTTCCTGTTTCATTGCCTCTGAAAAATATCCCAACGAAGCTTCAAAACTATTTTCTTACTAACATTCCTGATTGCAATACTAATGTTGATCTCAGTCCAGCGTCGGAAAACAATCTACGTCTGTCTGTAGCCAATGATTTGATAAGTCTTGGAGACAGACTCGATACAAAGACGGGTGAATCGCCATCAGATAAAAAGTCTGAAGTGAGCTATTCACCAATCAGCCGACCCAGTAGTAGAAGCAGCACAGAATCCATTCCTTCTGGGCTGGAGATACCTGTAAGTCCTAACATCCTATCGACTCCGAAGACACATACTTGGATCCCAAAACCAATTGTACCTCAGCCTCGTAGGACAGCAGTAGGTAAAACAGTGTTGAGTCCCAGTGCAGTGCCAATTCAGCCAGCTAGCCAAACCCAGGGCTCGCTCATCAATATTCAACCCATTACAGGACCAGTTCAGATGGTCAGCAATCCAGTTGTCAATAAAGCACTGAATCGGGCTAGGGTTATTTATACACCCCCGGCAGCCGTAGCAAATCCATCCAGCGTGCCAATAAATAATGCAATAAGCAAGCACAAAGAGCAACGAGTTGGTGCCAATCATATATATCGGCCTAAACCTCAGGGACAAGTTAATGCTCAGGTGATACCCTCTCAGCACAATACTGCCATTAAGACATCAACACAGAGTAGAAGGAAAGCCAGCAATGTTCCCATGGTGCTGTCAGTACCACAGTCTGCAATGCTGCCACACACTGTCGTACCTTCCACTGGGGCATACACCATTGCCAACAATCATGTGGTGGCTCAGTCTGTACAGGGTGTGCCTATGCAGTTGGCTACAACTCCAGGTTCATCAGGTAAGCTGCTTCGAAACACCACTGCTTGCTTCAGAGTATCTTGCAATGTTGATTCATCTTCAGTATAAAGTATTAGTAGTTTGGTTTATAGTCAAAGCAAGGGATGAGAGAGCGAGAGAGAAATTTGAAATGGGTTAGTTTGGTTTATGGTCAAAGCAAGGGTTTAATGTACATCAATTCAATTCTGCATGCATAATTATATTTCATTTTTAATATCTTGGACATGGTTAATTTAAATAAAAAAAAATCAGTTACAATAACAGTACATTAATAGTTAAATCAGCTATTCGTGGAAATACCATCATATACATAGCTTCTATGTATTTAATTTTTAATGTGGTGTAATGGTTAGACCACTGGGTGATGGGATTTTTAATCGCAGTAGTGACTCGAAAACTAATGAGAACTTTGTAAGTCTCAATGGGTAGTTGTACACCACTGTGTCCCACTGCTGGTTAACAGGGCTGTGTATTGTCCTCTCTGTGGGAAAGTGCATACAAAAGATACTTGCCACTTGTCAAATAGGAGTAGCGGTTTCCTTTATCATACTAAAACTAACTTCTGTCCCTGACAGGCGATTTAAGCAGCTGAACAGGAAAGACGTACTTGGACCTCAATCGGATATAAGCATGTAAATAAGTTACAATTAACTAACTAACCATATGTGATTGCCTCTGGTCGTATGACTGATGTCTGAAGACGACAGTGTTATGATAACAGAAGAAATGTCAGTGCATACAGCTGTGCTTCTACAGTTATAGCAAAATACATTTTCTTATATTTTAAAACATCTGTTTATAGATTTGTAAAATTATTAACCAATGTTTAAAAATCAAATTCTGCTATTATAATACGTCCTTTTTGTTAAATTTATTAAAAGAAAACAAATTTTTGTTTTGTTAACTATTTGTAGAAGGATGTGGATGTACAAATGGAGGAAATAGTGGATGGAGCAGTAAAATTTTATGCCCATCTGTTTGTCTAAAAGACTTACTATTTTTTGCATAATTTTGTCTCAATTTCTGTAAATTACGGAGTGATTTTTAGAAAAGATACTTAACTGAATAATTCAGTTTTCATTGAGAATGTAACTAATTGATAAAACAAACCGTGGCTTTAATATACTGCTCTTTTTTTTTTAATTTCTAATGTTATGTGAATATATATACCAAGAATTTCTCACGATAAATTAAAAATAAATGTGGTATTCCTGTCATTGTTATTTTTATGTTTGTAAATGTTTTGTAGAAGTCTGGTACATGTTTGCTATGTTTAAACATTTTGTCTGCTCCGTGTCACATGTGTTAAGTTAGCAAAAGTTAAATATGCAAAACTATCGATTGTACATTAATATTCATTATTACTATTCAAGACAATAATGTATTGTCCATTGTTTTGTTTTGATATGCGAGGTTGTGGATTACGTATTGATAACAATCTACAGTTCTGACAACAACTTGCGTACCCTGAACGCCTGTATTAAATGAGCCACCTTGTTGTGCACGTGGAAGTGTTTGTGGGTGCACTGCCTTCCTTACCTTCACTGTAAAGATGTCAACCATTGTAATGAAGTGTTGTGTTGTTTTCAATTTTATTGTGCCACATATTTTGGTGGGCTTGGCTGGCTAGCTCTCGGTAAACATACTTAGCTTTTAGATGCATGGCCGAACAAATTTAACATGCTATCATTATCATGTTCAGTGTCTTTTGTCTGCATGCACGCTGTTCAATATACTTTGTAGTTTAATGCTTTTACGTTTTCTATCTTTTCATCTTTCCTTTTACTTGCACCTCTGTTTAACAGGCTTATTACCAAGTTTTACTATTCATGTCATTTATACCAACATCTTGTAAAACCAAAATACTGTATTCAAATCTATTTATTAATAACTAATAACTGATGACTATGATGTAATAAACCTGCTAATGACTTGTTGAAATTTTGTGATAAAATATAAAGTAATACGGCAACTCAAATGACACCATAAAGATATTTTGTGATAAAGTAATATGGCATATAGACATGACATTGAGTAATTGACAATTCATTTACTTCTTTGAAAAAGGTTCTTCTACTGAACCTATGTTAGAATTTCAATGTGTTTGACAACATATTTTAATGGCAAATCACAGCACTGTCTTTAAATAGACATATTCCTTTTCTTTCCATTCTGTCCAGCCCCAATTAGTAAGAAGCTCTCTTTAGGCAACAGACAAATATAGGCTATACTTGTGGAGAGAAAATGTCTGTTGTAAAAATATCTCCGCAATACTTGCAAGTAGGACTGCAGGACAATTAAAACAGACCGTAGTTATTTGAAAGGGTTGTGGTATATAGCTCAGATCATAATAATGCATGTTTGGAATTAAACCTAGCTTCATGTTATTCAATAATATTGGCAATATTAACATTTTTATTGGTATTCACAATATTTTTGTTATAGAATATTTTCAGTGAGACTGCCTTAAAATGGCTAAATGTTTAATGTGTATAAAAAAAGAATTTCATAAACAATTTTATTAGCATGTTGTATACATGTAGATTACTTTTATGTTTAAAAGACTTTGTTCAAATAGAGATTTAATACTGAATTTGTAAGATTACAGATAATATTCCACAATACTTTTGTATATAATTGGAATGTTTTAATATTAATTATTTGTTCCCAAAATTTTTTAACTTTTAAGGAAATGCTAGACATTTGAAATAAACTTTGCGCCTGTTTCGTAGTTTAATAAACACTAATAAATACCATTTATAGACCTAAGATAAATAGTCTATTACAAACATTGGACATAATCGTATCACAATGATCTCAAATTATAGATTCCACATTTACATTAAATGTTTATTTTTTTCATGAATTAAAATTAAAAAATATATATTTGCTGACAAGTTCTGCTGCTATAACTAACAATTCCTAACTTTCATTATTTTCCTTCTAGCTATTCTGTGTTAAAACAGACTCCAATCATTGCCAGCACTGAAGACTACAAACTGGAACAACCATCCATTTTGAAATTAACTGAACAGAAATATTTGGACATCATGCAATGCTTGGTTGTACTGTTTTGTAGTGTTCTGTTTTTACCTCTGCTTTCTTTCACCAGTTTAACCATCTGACCATGTTTACTGAAGAGCAAGCTGTGTTGACAAACTTTTTGTTTTTGTTTAATTCTATTTTATTATTTTAAATTTTTGAAAGTAGCACTGCTGATGTCTTCACAATTTATTTTTACTCTGTGGTTTCACATTGATACTAAGAGAATTTTGTTTTTTGGAAAAGTAAATTTCAATATTTGTTTAATTCTTAAATTAATATATAATATTATGCCTCTTAATGCATTTTAATTTGTGTATGATTACATCTACGAAAACTAGTATCCATGAAACATATTCCATGCAGCTAGTATAATTCTGAGTATTTCTGAATTAACTGTAAGTCAATATAATTGGGAGTGCCATAATACTTTGTGTTCATTTTAACTATTTTCACTTTGCAAAGAGGGTAACAATTTTAAATTCACTGAAACAAACTGTACTTTCGATGGAGCTTAAACAAATTCCAAATTCTCTGTTACAAGTTTCACTTCGGATCAACTAAAAAAAATTCCATTTTCAATGTTACAAATTGTACCTTACAAAAGTTCATCATAACAAGTTTTTTTTTGAACAAGTAAGTTCACTGTAACATTTTAAGCTTGTTAAACTAAAGACGACTATTAAATAATTGATGTTTATTGCAGTTATTTTTACTTTGGACTAATAGAAAGAAAAAAATTTGGGCTCTGTAGTTAATTTTACTTAACAGTTCTGTGTAACTTTTTTTACTTCTGAAGGAGAAAAAAAAACATATTTGTAATAACCTCGATTACAAAGTACAAATTAGCTGGTGACCGTAAATCATCAATACCATTCCATCACTTGTTAAGACAGAAAACTTTACCCCATTTTTATTTTATTTTAATCAGATTATTTAAAAAATTCCCTTTTAGCTTTAATTGTCAGGTTGAAATAATAAAAGGGAACAAGTACCATATAACTAATTGCAGCTTCACATAATTGTGATCTAAAAAAAAATTCTTGCTTAGTACCACAGAAGTCTAAAATATTTTGAAAGAGAATCAGTTATGCTACTTACCAAGTAACATTTGTGTTAAGCATTTTTGCAGTTGAGGAATGGCTAGACTTATAAAGTGTAACTGACATGCACTCCTTGTGTACTGCAGGTGTGTCCAAAACCAAGACGCTTGAGTCGGCATCTCCTGACAAAAAGTGGCAAGCTCAGATAAGCAGTGGTTTTGATGCTCTTGTGGCTTTTGCATCATCCGAATTAGATCGTAGTCGAGAATTGAAACGTAAAACTAGCCACGATGACAAGCCGTTAGTTACGAGTCCTGTGACACCATCATCTCATAGTGATTCTGGAAATGAAGGGAAGGGTTTATTTGCAGCCGTAAAACTCCCTTTCCGATGCGAGTCTACATCGGCTAAGTGTCCTAAGCTGACTAGCATGTCTTCTGTCAGTAGCAGATCATCGAGCTCATCACGGGGACCTCGTAACTCGTCGAGATCATCGTCATCTGTTGACAGAAGAGGTCCACACACTCCTCCTGGATCACCAAAAAGTAGTCGTAAAAGTAGACGAAGCAGTCAGTCATCGAGCTGTGACTCGTCGCGCAGCCGAAGTCGTTCTAGCAGCCGTAGTCGCAGTTGGTCGAGTCATTCTCGGAGTAGCAGCTTGAGTAGTATGTCGAGTGACAGTAGTGACAATGACAGTGAGAAAAAGGTGAAAACAAGCGTTGCTGGAAGTAAGGAAAGTGGGGTCAATCAAAGTAGTAAAGCGAACAATCCCATTGAGAAAGTGACGTACAGCAGAGTGAATGCCATCAGCACACATCCTGGCAATATCCACGTGATTAACACAAACACATTAAGTGGTGGTATGGTTGTGAATAAATCACTACCTGCAAATAACTGTGAAAATCTGTTATTTCAAGGAGGCAACAGTGGAATTTCACCATCATTAAGCATGAACGAATTGTCACGTACAGTAGCAGGGCCTGTTTTAAAAAAGGATTTTCCATCAAGTGGCACAACTTGTGTTTCAAGCAGCTCTAGAGATAAACCACCTCCACAGCTTATAAAACAAACAAAGCTTGAATCTCACTCTGGTTCTTACACTGAATATCATCCTCGACCAAATCCCGTTCTTACACACAGCACTTATAGTGTTTCACAGCCTATTCCTACACTAACTCATACTGCCTCCTTGGACAGATCTACAAAACCTATTCCCTTCTCCCATACTAACATTCGCCCACCTCCACCTCCTCATTTACTCACCCATCCAAATCCATCACATGTGAATACATCGAGTCCAATAGCACCCTCTCCACCAAACCCATCTCACATCCGTCATATTAAACCTACTCGCCCACCACCTCCCAACTCTGCCCCACCTCAACCCATGTTGACACCATTACAACCACCTCCTCGAATTGGTGCAAATAATTCTATGTCTCCATCACATGGCAACAATTCATCAAATCCTAGATTTCCTGATTTTACACGTCCACCACCAACATTTGGAAATTCTGCACATCATTCAAACTTGGGACAGCCACCAGCATCACATACATCCCAGATCTCACATCCTCGGCATTCACAACACAGTTCACACAAGTCACCATCGGCTGCAAACGTTCACGTACAACATTCGCAGTCGAGTTCAGTTAGGTCTAGTCCATCAATACGACCTCATTCACGACAATCTCAGCCAAACTCTGTTTGGTCTTCTATGCCAGTCGGCCATTCACCAATGTCTCAGTCTAGTCCTCTGTCATTGCGGTATGGTGTAGGAAACCCAGCACCAATGAACCATCCAAATGGCCCTATTGACATGTCTCGACCACACATGGAAACCAATTGCCCACCCATGTCTAATATGCCGCTTGTAGGGTTTCCAGATGTGAGACCGAGACCACCAAATGTAAACCGCTCCAACCAATTCTCACACATAGCACCATGGCAACACACTAACATGGGGCCACGGTCAGACATTGATGAATGCTTGACATTCCGTGCAGAAAATGGACACCAGATGAACCGGGGAATGCCACCCCAGTTTGTACCATCAGGCCCTCAAGGGTGGCAAGCATTCTCATTTGGAGGTTCTAACATGGGCTTGGGCCGTCACTAGCCAAACTGTAGTGTTTTAGTTGCAGACGGATAAGTAGGTTGTCCTGCCAGTCACGATTATATGACGCAAATAGTGTGACTTTATCTGAAGGTGTTATTAAATTTGTCTACCCTTAGTGCGCATCATGTTGTGAGTGATTTGTTTGACAGACTACTCACTTCCTCACGTGTCGTGTCTCAGTTATGTTGGTTTGGTCTAGTATAAAATTGTAGGAATACAATTAGCTGGTTCCATTACAAACACTAATTAGTTAAACGTCACGAGAAGTGAGATATGCTCTGTTTAGACAGCTTGTCGAGACTGGCTAGGATGTCCACTTGTCTGAACTCTGCTGTGTTAGTGTACACATTCAGTGTGCAATATGTTACGTTATTACTCGAGATGTATATTTTAAAAAGTGTTAACTTATTCTGTGTGCTCGACAATGGTGGGCACTGTATATGTGTGTTAATTTATTAGTTCCTGTCAGTTGGAGAACTGTTTTGTTTTTCTCAGGTTTGACATGGATACTCTTAGTTCCTGAAAAGTGAGACAACTGGCTTGTTTGTGAAACGCTAGAAAGGATCTGACGAGAAGCATTACAAGTTCTGCAGTGTGTTGATAACATGTACTTCCAGAACAAACAATCACACAGCATTGTGAATAGATATTGTATTTTGATGAACACAAAATGGCGGACATCTCTTGGGCAGGCAGCTGAGTTCTTCTGGACATGGCTCCCGTGGCAGCTCTTTATCATTTTGTGTCAATTAGTTTTATAACTTGTGTATACTTTGTTTCTACTAAACTGTATTAAATGTATATTATCCTATCATGCAGATTATTTTAATATATCTTTAAAACATTCAGATTGTTAAATAACTGTTCTTAATTTGAGGTACGTATGTATAGATTTTACATTTTAATAATTCATGGTTGAATTTGCAGAAATGTCCCCACCATACTCTTCTCTCCATCACCTCATTTTCACAAATATGATTTTAATCAACATAATTCATATTTTGAAAACGATAAACCTTTAAAGATTTATTTGGTTTTGATAAAGTTGCAGACCTGTCAACTCCCCTGTTTTATAACAGGAGTCTCCTGTTTTTTCATCATTCCTCCTTTTCTCCTGCACAGGAGGAATTTTCTTTCTCCTGTAAAATTACAATTTTCTAAGAATACCCAAATTTCTATCTACCTTTTAAAAAACCATGTGACAAGTGTTTTATTTGCCCACTTTGAATGATTTCGGTTTCCGATATCATGATTTGTAATCAACTGAAGTGTTTTGAGTAGTTTCTTTAATCATTGTTTGCCAAAGTAAGAATTGTAGGATATTTGGAGTCATAAAATGGTGTTTTATTCTCATTTGACCTGTTTTGTTGTCTACAAAATATATCTAAATCAATGTTTTCAGTGTTTATTTATTTTGTAATATGAATCTCCTGTTTTTTTGGAACGGTCACCCTTTCTCCTTTTATGCCAGGGTTCAAGGTTGACAGGTCTGAAGTTGTATGTATGGAATGTATTCATTTCAGAATTTCATGTTTTGCTTAGCTATAGCACACATGTTTAGTACTACAATGGCAATAATCTATAAAACAAGTACACGTATGCTCAGCATTGATGTCTGAAGATAAATTAACCAGACATTACACAATTAAATTAGTTTAGCCCATTTTTGGGCTGCAAATAATGATGCAAATCCATATTGGTTAATAAATGGTGACGAAAAGTCATATTGGTCATAAAATGGTGATGCAAAGCCATGATATTATTGGTCAGCACACAGTGTGATGCAAAGCTATAATTATTATTGGCTAGTAAATGGTGCTGCAAGTCTTGTTAAAATGTAACTTTGCAAGTCTAAAAACATTTATATAAATTTTTACATTTATATTTGTGCACAAAAACAGCACCTTTTCTACTATTAAAGCATTCTAAATATATTGATATATAAAAAAATACTTTCTTAAAATGTCAACTCTGGTTTAATGAGTGCTTCCAGGCAGGATCTATAATTATCATAGACATGATGACTTCAATTATACTACGTAAAGACATAATAAGTTCTGGGTAATATTCCTTGACTGGAGTGTGGCACGTAGGACAAACAAAAAACATTTGTACGTGTCTTGATTAATAAATGTTATATGAAAAGAAAACTTACAAAAATCTGAACTAAACCATGCTGATTTATTACTTTTATAAATGGTGTTCATGTAAAACCACAGTAAAAAAACAGCTTGTTCAAAACCAATGGAAAATTGTCTGAAATAAATTTCAATATAAGTGTACATTTGGTAAAAACTACTGTTTTAGGTTTCATGGGTGGGGACTAAACACAGATTTAGTGTTTTCTTGATTTTCTGCAGTGTGAAGACATGCTTGAAAGTGGGCAAAAGATAAGTGGATCTTTTTATTTATTATGGTGTGTTTATCTGGTGTGTGAGATTTTTCACTTTAGTTGGTTATATACACTTGTAAAAAAGTTAAGCACTACACAATTGTTTGAGAATCGGATGGCAGTGTATGCTAATTCAATTTTTGTTTATCAATTTGAACAATCATAAGTTGTAAGCAAAATGATAACTATTATTAAAGGATTATCTTTGATAAAAAAAAAATTAACCTAAAATATAATCAAAATAAACTTAATATGACAAATAGAAGTCAATTTTACAAAGCCACTTTCCAATAATGATTATACGACTTGTTCATAGAGACTTCTAAGACATTGACTGTTCATTTTGAATGCATTGAAACGCATCTTAATTGATGGGCATTTCTTGTGGCCTCCATAAGTTGCAATCCTCTTCAATCATTGGATTATGGTGCTCGACTTGTTGAAGTGCGTTCTGCTGCCACTCTCAATGGAGTGCCAACTCATAATCTTGTAAAGTCTGAACAAGTGGATTTCTTTGTTTAACTTTACTACTCAAAACGCCAATATATAATATATGAGATTGAAGTTACGGTTGTAGGTAAAGTTGTAGACCTACATCTATGGGATTCAAGCCAGGGTTTCAGGTAAAGTTGTAATCATGACCTGCCAATATTAAATAAGTTTATTTTGATTATTTTTATTCATTTTCTATTAAAGATAAAATCATTTTACTTGCATCTTTTGATCATCCAAATTGCTTAAAAAAGACAGTCTCTAAAAAAAAATCAGATTATGCTTAACTGTTTTTCTTGTGTATATATTATCATGAGATGTATTTGTCAGTATGCAGTTTTCCATTGCAGTAGTAAATGTATATTCATTGCTTAGTTAATTCAAAATAGACATAATAAAATGATAAAGAAAAGAGAAGCATTTTGTGGCATGTTAAAATATAGTTATGTTACCATCTATGCGACAGTACTTATACACCTTAAATACTTGATCAGTGGTGTAACTAGAGTCTTGGTAGTACCTGGGGGAACTGAACATCTAAAATAGAGAGAACATGGAGTTTTTAATAAAACCAGCTTTAGGTCTTCATTAAACAAACATCTATTCAGTTTGTATCTGAAGGTAACAATGTGTATGAATGATTGTATGTTGTTTGTCTTGTTACACAAGCATGTCACAAATAACAGAACCCGGCTCTCAAATAGTACCCTGGTCAACCATCCGTTTGAAAACATTTAACCCCCTCTCACCTGGGTTGTTGTGATTAAGTATTAATGCTAGATTTCTAATTTTCGAGTTACAAGACTTGGATGTTAAATATATACAAAGAAACTAACTCAATGGAAAACGTGCATATTTGCCAATACTTTTCAGTTGCATGTGATTATCAAGTTGCTTTTACCATTTTTTAATCTTAATACTCAGTATTTACAACTACCTCTATATTTAATGTTAAAACAATGTTTAAATGGTTATGGTTGATGCATTTTCCATGTTTGGAAAAATAGAATGTTATACTAATGAATGATAGTACATTGTTATTAACTGCCTATAAATTCTGTAGTAATATGTACATGTCTGAGTAAATGTTGTTTGTTAAGTGAAATGAATGACATACTTAATGGAATCAAATATTTGCAATATGTTATAAACTTGCTATTGTCATAGTGTGCTAGTTTTCTATGATATATATGTGTGTGTAAAGATGACACATATTTACTTCTTGCAGCATCAATTTATTTTAAACATTTAAATGGAAGACTGATCTTATGAAAACATTTCAAAAGAGTGTGATCTTTTCAATTGCTAATTGAAAAGATCGCAATGGTATTCTTCGACATAAATATTCTAGCCCATTTATTATCGTAATAGCCAGAATTCATATTATGTTTATATGATCGCTATTCATAACCACTATTCAACCTTGTATATATAGACACGGTACTTAAATATGCACTTGTCACACTTTTAAAATATTGGTATACAAACACGAGGATACTTTCTTTGTTTCTTTGGTTCAAAGAATTGTGCTCTTTACGAACCTGTTTGTACATGTAGATTATGTATGTTCCACCCTGTTCACTGATGAACCTCTATGTATATGTTACAGTAAATATGTGTAATCAGGAATTATGTATAATTACTGAAATTTTCTAAACAACAGTCGTTACTTACAGGGTCACTTGGGTCATCAACAGTGCCATTGTTTCATTAGTATTCTTGGATTGATTTTCAAAGACTAGCGACTAAAATGTCAGAGCATTATACCCGTTATTACCGGTATGTACATTGCACAGCAATCCATGCACTGGGTGAAATCAGGTCGCATCTTGACTTCTAGTTACTGGGGTATTTGTAGGTTTTAAGGTTATGTAAGAAATAGAATACTACATTTGTGTCCATTAAATATCAATTATATTGCAACTCATTCTTTCAAAATGTATCTAACTCGCTTTTGCTCATTAGATACATTTTGAAACAATTTGTTGCAAAATTAATAATATCTAATGGCAACTCATGTATTATTCTCTGTTTATTATTTCTGTTCAATAAGAACAATGGTTTAGCAAAAGTATTGATAAAGATATATTCGAGTATCTACTTTTGTTCAGGATATATTTATGAAATGTTGACTGATATGTCATTATTTCATGTATATTTCATGAGTTTCATAAATCGTAAAAATTACTGAAAATTTCAATATTTATAGGCGTTTCCTTACTATACATATTTACTGTAACATGCTCACAATAAAAGAAGTCAAATATACAAACTATGCACACATTTGTCAATTGCAGTCCATAATATGGATAAGTGTTTTAACGATATTTAGGTACATGTACTCTTTGAATGTATAATATAAATTATATTGTGGTCAAGCAACAGTAATTAATATTTTCACAATATAAAATAATTAAACATTTGTTTTAATTCAGTGCCATTAAAAGTAGTAAAGCTCAAACACAAGACTAATAAAAAATATTTTTTGGTCAGATGTAAATACCTCGATACATGTACATGTATTTCAGGTGGCGAGTTTTAAATCTTATAATAATTAAAATGTGGTATCTTGGTCTTTCTAATCAGAAATTCCTTAATATCTTGATATCATGAGAGAAGAAAGCCATTTTTACCTCAAATTGTTTCCCAACAATTGTTTATTTCAAGTTAACAATGTGTGAGTCAGTGTGACTGCATAGGCATTGAGAAATAAATGGTAGAAGTTTGAAACAGACTGTGGATTATCTCATTAACATGCATGTTATACTTTATAATGTTTGTCACTGTGTAACTGTGTACATGTATTTAATTTATGACTGAATAAAATGGTTGCATTGTTCTCCCTTACAGGTAAAGTGGGGATTTGATCACAGATTTGATTGAATGTTGATTAGTCCTTTGCAGATAAAGATTGCTATGAGAATCGTGCCATATCCATATATCATTATACGTGTGTTGCTTGATGTGAGATTTCCTTTTCTCTCAATTCCATGCATATGTAAGATAGAAATAGCTGGTGTGAGAAACATGTATCCCACATGGTTGTGCTTGACAACAGAGATCGACATAATTTTCTCTGTAAAAACGTCCCATAGCATCAAAATATTAATGGAATAAAATTTGAATCATTTCATAGCTCAGCCATTTACTTTATTTTACTGCTGGTGCCAATAGAAGTATGAAAAATGTGCTTTTAGGATAAACCATTATTTGTTTCTAGTTTTTAGAGAATGTAATAAAAATGGGATTCTAGCATTAACAGATGAGAGAAAAATAATTCTCCATTATGTACTGGTGTCAGGAAAGAGTTGAAGTTGGGGTCTTGGCAAGCCTTGTCCTCTACACCAGTACTTATGAAGAATTGTTATAAAATTAACCTTTCCGTACACCTTGGCAGGGTCTGGTCCTTGTTGTCAAGTTTGATCATGTATTTCTACTCTAACAATGCAATTAAATTGATCTGGATTGCCCTTATGTGTTTATTCACAGTTTATGCTTGTGAAGCTATGACCAAGTACAGTTAAAGTTTGGTGCTCTCAAAAGAAAATGTAAATATTGAACAGAATTTGAAACTTTTGCATAAACTTCACCAAATAATTTATTTTTAATTGATGCCTGTTTTAAGGGCAGTAATTGACTGCATTTTAAAATAATGAATATTAATGCATAATTGTTTGAAGTCACAAAAATTTAAAAATATAACTGAATAAGTATAACTAATAAGTGTAACTATATAACCGAATAAGTGTATACATGTATAAGTTATGACAAACATGTTGGTCATAAGAAGACAGTATTTTAAAGGGTTAATTGTTGGTTTTGGGTGCATTTCAAAATACAATATTTTCATAAGAGCACTTATTGTATCCAATAAAATGTGTCACCCCAGCATGGTTTTCATGAATGAATTATTAATACATGTATTGCATTAACATTCATTTTCATATACGGTACACATGTATGTAGTGTCTGTGATATATCAATATTAATTTAGTTTTAAGCAAGTTATTTGGTATTGAGTATAGGTGACACAATTGTATGTTACAGGTATTGCAAAGCGCTTATTTCAATAAAGAGAATTTTCATGGGTTTGATAAAAGGACAGCAATTGATTGTGACATTATTAAATTGATATCTATGCAAACAAGCACTTGTCCTTCGCTCATAGGATCATCTTGTAATCAGGGCATTGTGTGATCACATTCCAAGCTGAAACACTGCCATGTGATTGTTTTTCCACAAACATTTTACATTTTTTAAATTAATATAATTTGATATTTTACATTGGTTTTATAACATCATGCCATAATTTGTATTTTACGACAATTAAGCTGTTCATATCTAAAGTGAAGAGATTTGCAAATCTTAAGAATACTTTATTTTATTTCAAGTACAAATGAACTTGTGTAACTATAGGGATGCTGTTCCACTAAACATGAAATGTCAATCTCGGTTCTGTGACCATCAGGATCATTGAAAACACTTTTTGGAAGATTACTGTAAATGATAGACAGTAAAGAATTTATATGTCAGAAAATGTCTGCGTCATTGATCCCGTAGCCGTTGGTGGATATGCATCCCGATAGGTACGCCTCGGGTTAGGTGTATTCATTATGTTGGTGTCTTTAGAAGCAGTTTATAAAAACTGATGTCCTTCTGGGAATATTCCTTAACATTGTTATTTCATCTGGAAACCGTTCATAAAGTGCTAGTGTTTTTAGAGAGCCATCTATCCTTTGTATATATAATTTTCTAGTGACACTGATTGCACTATATATTGTTAACTGATAAGCAGCTAAATTCTTGATTAAATTGCTATTGTCAGTTTAGATATTTTAATTATAGATACATTTAAATAGAACATATGTATGTTCTATTATCTTTGTTATGTGAGTGTTTGGTTTTGTCAGTTGGCAAATTTCTGCACATTATTTCTTTGCTCATCCAGACACATTCTACATTTTAAAAGATGGGCAGCGTAGTCAAACAACAGCTTGTGTTAACAAGCTTGATAATAGGATGTCTTTCCCCTCATTGAATCCATTTTAAAGCAAACTGCTTGGTTTCTAATGGCTCTTCAACATTGCCTGCTCTTTTCACTTTATGGCGTAAGTAGATCATTGGATCAAGTAAACAAGACTAGTTTTAATGCTAAACAAAAATAGTTGCAAAGCAAATTTTACACTTTGCCTGTACGTGTTATGGGCCGATACGATATGTATCGCAATACACAGCTTGTGATATGAATCATGTCACGTGTCAATACTTAATTCTTCATATTGATTTCCTTTACATGTGAAAACTATAGTTCTAGTTTATGATATAAACGTAATAAAAATGAAGTCATGACACAATCTTAATTACAGCATATTTGTATTGTTTTCTGGTAGAGTTCAGTTCGTTTGTGCTACAAATTGGCCAGTTAGTACATTTTAATATTATATTTTTAGGCAAACATGTATGTGTCGTGATATTGTTAACTTATGCGATGCTTTATTGCAGTTGTTAATGGGGGCGTGAAGGTTTTTTGTGATGAAAATGTTTTGGCAAACTACTGACACAAAACACTACACTTACTGAGCCTCTGTGTATCTTCATCTAGATGAATTCAGCTCTCGCTTCATTGTAATGTAGTGTTTATTCTAGAAAATAGATATTGAAATGTATTGTTTTTTTAACCTTCCCAAAGCACAAAATTTACCTTTAATATTTAAATTATTTATTTCATTAATTTTAGTCATTGTTTCATCTTGTGGCTGTAGTTGTTTTATATGTGTATTTTAACTCAAAGCTTTTACATTTTCTAGCAGTTCAGATTTCACATGTACAATACCAGAAATATTCTTTATAATATCACCAATGTTGACATTTGTGTAATTGCGTGATTGGAGCTGGTTCATGTTGTGTGCTTTGTGACTTGTATACTTAGTCATGTTTTAAATTGACAGTACACAAGGAAAAAATATTTTGTATCTAATACATACAGTAGTTCAAAGGTAGTTTCTATATTTTTAGACATAAAATGGCACTTTTGTTCGACTTTGTGTTCCATCTTGGTAGATGTCAAGATTCTAACTGATATCTAGATAGCAAGTCTTTGCAATCATTGTCAGCCGAATGGATGGAATTCACTGAACACTAACATTGGTCCAAAAGGTGTATGAAGTACATGTAGTTATGCTAGAATAAATTGGAATTGGTTTGTGCAACTAGTAAAAATGACTAGATATACTTTGTGGAAACAGGCTGAGCAAGCCTTTCATGGTTTCTTCTTTTACATTTAAAATTTAATAATTTGACGACACTAATTTAATTGTGGTATTCCAAGACGTGTCAAATATAGTAGAATTACAATGGCCATGTATAGAATAGAAAATCAATATTTTCAGTTATTAATTCTGTCCTAACGTGGCTTTGTTTTGATTCACCAGTTACAATTAGAATGTTACTATTATGTTTCTTATTTTACAGGGTTTTTTTTTTTTTTTAAAAACAGTCAAACATTGTAGTCTTGAATATCGTGTATTGCATACTTGGTGATAACTGGGTGTGTAAAATAATCAAAATTTTATCAAAATGATACAGCTCAAAACGGTTCTCAATTCAGACTGATAATCTAGTAAATTTTCTTTCACTTATATTTTTGTTAAGACCCATTTGAAGTTCCATATATATTTTAACTGGTAATTATTAGGGATTTATTTCATTGTAAGATATTGCTTTTAATTTGAGTAATTAACTTGTTTAAGCCGGTTTCCCAAAGGTATTTCAGAGGAAATCCATGATGTCAGTTACGCAGACAAGTTGCATCTCATCAACTATGTTGTAGTATGCAACTCCCCTGCCTGGTTAAGCAGGTTCATGTTGGTTTAAGTTTATGGTTGTAGTTGGTTTCTATGGTTATGTGATGGAAATTCTGTGTTTTACAGCTTGTAAAGTTCAATATTAAAATGAAATGTTTCTTCAGTGTTCTGAGTTATTTGTTAATAGCTTCTAAAGTGGATTCATATCGATACACTGTATCCACCCAGGACTATCTATGTAATGGGAGTCTAAATAAACTATTCACATGGGACTAATACAGTGGATGGTCTAAACTGAATGCATGTGGGACTAATAGTGGATTTGTCTAAACTAGATTGGATTTAGTCTAAATTGTAATATCGATATGGAATACTATAGATCATGAAATTAACGCGTCACTAAATTTATGCGAGTAAGGATGGTCGGACTAAAATGTGGTCGGACTAAAATGCGACATGAAATTAATGTGAGTGGTCTCCCTTTGATATAGTACTTTTTCTAACAACACATTTGTGTAGCAATCGGTTAACATAAATGCGTTACATTAATGCGAATAATTTTCACTCGCATTTTTCGCATTAATATAATGATCGCATTAATTTCAGGATCTACAGTATTTTTCTAAAACCGATCCATGCATGTCTTCAAAAAAATGCTGGTGAGAGAATGAGTGCCAGAATAGTTTCAAAACAATTTGATACTTTAACATCATCTGACAATTCTATTTAGGACCGATACCGTTTTAGTTCACTGTAGTCTATACTCACTAGTAGCTGCTACAGAAGATGAATCTTCCCCTGAATATTGGTGTTATTGAATGTACATCTATAGGATAGTGTGTATGTACCTGCTGTCACCACATAGGCTACTCTGAATAACAGCAAAGGATCTTTTATGTGCACTTTCCCACAGGATAGCAGACGCCAGTCTTTGATAAACTAATCGTAAATCACTGGTTGGAACAGGAAATAACCCAACTGGTCCACCGAGGATCGATACGTCGACCTATCGAACCTCCAGCGCATGCTCCTGTGCTGAGCTACGCCCCGCTCCGCAAACACTGTTAATGTTTTTATATTTTCAACTACATGATGCACAAACACTAACAAAAAAAGTTGAAATACAAATATGTTTATTGTTACAAAGAAGTGTTATGATGAGCATGGTGATTGTCATGTGATTGTGAGCTTATAGTATCCATATATTCTTTTTCACAAATGCCATCAATTGCTAATTATGTGTACAACTGTTGTGATTTTATTAAAAATCTGAAATAGAATTCCCCCAATCAAAATTCAAATTTCCTTGACTTAAGCTTCACGGTTTCTTTAACAAGAATGTAAATATGATGGGAATTTGTGGAAACATGATAACCTATAACAGTTTGAAATGTATTCTGGAGTATATTCCACAAAATCAAAAAAATGTGCAATAATTTTAACTGTCTAAACATTGTAGAAATATAAAATTTTAAGTACTCCATTATTACTTCTTGTTGTCATCAGTCAGCTTTTGTCTGCAACACAAGCAGTAATGCATTTATCCCACTGTTGCAACAGCCACTATGTTATGTTGACATAATGTTCTACCTTGGTTTGACTGATCAGCAGTGATGTGTTATCTTGTCAACCTCAGAAAGAAAGCGTGTTTGCATTCAACCGAATTAATTGGGAAGTATTTGTCATAAAAGTCCAATATAAACTCCTCTGCCTTGAAGCCGAACTTCTGGTACAGAAACATGGCTGAGTTGGTGGCCGACACATGAAGTGTCACATCTTTACCAAGACACGTCTGCAAAATAGAAAGAATATTTAAACTTAATCACCTGTGGAATTTTATTTTAAGGAAATTACAAAATAAAATAGATTCACTAAAATTAAATTTGAATATATCACTACAACTGTCTGATGAATAAACATCATTCCCATCAACCATTTCTGCAACAGTCAATTTCTTTTACTGTAGTTGGACACTTTCATATGTATCACCATCTTGTTGATGTTATTGATTAGTGACAACTTTGTGCACAAAAGTAATTAAATCAAAGTCGTAAAATAACAGTATAAGATGATTAATTGTAAATTAGTTGAAATACTTTATTGACGCACCTGTATAAGATGATTAATTGTAAATTAGTTGAAATACTTTATTGACGCACCTGTATAAGATGATTAATTGTAAATTAGT
>JAUTCZ010050822.1:0-11098 GCA_032273805.1 Melanodrymia brightae | reverse complement strand
ATATGTAAGTAAATGTTAATTTTAATAAGAAGAAATGCTCTATTAGCCAGAAATATGTTACAAATGGCATAAGACGTACTGTGGCACTCGTTTTAAAAGTTCGGACTCCCTTTAAAGACTTATTTTGTTGGTGATTTCAGATGCTGGAATCGTATCAAAGAAGATCCCACTGAATATCATTATTGGAGTTGCTGCAGCTGTACTTGTTGCAATGGTGACAATTGGCGTTGCCGTGAAGGTGATGACGTCCAGAAAGAAGTGCCAGGCCTATTCGCCACCATACAGCGAATATGATAGCAAAACCGAAACTATTGCAATGCTGAACATGGATTGAAGAAAAAAGTTTTAAAAAAAAACTGCTCTAGTGGGATGGGTTTCAGTAAATATATATATAATAATAAATTATGCATAATTACTGAAATTTTCAGTAATGATGTATAATTTATGTATAATTAAATATATATCAGAAAAAAATCCCACTGCATCCACAGAACCGAACAACAGCAAGGGACATTTTATTTGCACTGTCCTACAGACAGGATATGACACACCACGGTCTTAGATAGAACATTCGTTGATCACTTGGAATGGGACATAACTCACTGAGGAAGATCTTTCACAATTTGAGAGCGGACGTTTGAGAGATGACGACATGTGAGCAGAATGATATTGATGTCACGAATTCTCGCAGCTTCAATGTGCGACGTCACGATTCGCCTATAACAAATGTTCATAGATTAAGATGTTTCTGTCAACTTATCTCCGTTATGTAACTCTTTTGTTTTCATTGTACGAGCAAATCAGCGCATTGTAATAAATATAATACTATACTCGTTCCCGCAAGATACCGCTTATTTAAAACTCAACGTTTTCAATCGTACTTTCACTCGTGATGTATGATCGAAAACATACTCGTTAATAAACTTCTCTCATGGGAATTCGTTTAGTATTCTATATACGTCTGACGGCGGAATTAGTAAACAATGATGGTTTCCCGTTAAAGGGACAGTCCCGTCTTTTAAGACTGGTGCCACCGTACGTATGCGTCTTATGCCATTCGTAACATATTTCTTGCTAAAAGAATTTTTTTATTATTAAAATTCTTATTTACTTACATATTATTACTTACTATATCCTATATACTATGTGTTTCTGGACATCCAATTTGTTATAATAGCTTATTGTGCCTAAAATAATTTAGTATGTACTAAATTATTGTAGGCAAACGTCCAAGGACCATATTAGGCTACTACAAACGCATTGGATATACATTTTTAAAAGCTGTACTTTAACATGTTTCGCTAATACCAAATGGGTGTAGATATAAATGGAAAAACAATTTAAAATTAGAGGAAAATTTATGTATGATATTATTAAATTTCTTTTGCATTTATAGCATTTACTGCTAAACCCAAATAATTTAAGCCATGCCCACTAGGAACTACTTGTCTACAAGGTAAGTTCTAACGATTGATGGAATGTAAATAAAGGTGAAAGGAACGATCGATGCAGCGTTAACAAAGTCGGGAGAGGAATACTAAAAGAAAATTTAACACTAAATATTTTATTCATACTGTACATTAAATTAACTAATTAAATCAATATTACTATAAAGGATAAAACAAAAGTTATACAAAACTCTTTTGAGCTCTGAACAATACATCTTAAACGTCGTTTGATCTTTCGTACCTCGTCAAAATGGTTGATTTCATGAACGGTTTTCTCGCATCGATGTCACAAGGAAATTTTGATATCGGCGAACCGGAACATATATTTGAAACTATAAATCAAATGCAAACAACAAGTTACACTGCTGCTTTATTTGACAGCGAATACAGTTTAGAAGATATGGAGATGATGTTCATGTCAACATCCACGAACGACGCAAACATCGAAATAGATCGAACACTTAGTCGCAATCGCCAACAAGATTGTGATTCTGACAAAAAGATTAACTGGGAGATTAAAAAAAGGATCGAAACCACTAAATAATTGCATACATTTATTATATGATTATAAACAGAAATATCAACATGTGATTATATTACGTAAACTTGCGTTTTATACATCATACGAATACGTCGTCAAAACGTGTAGCTGATTAGTTCGAACATTTCTAAGGTCATGCTATTGCCTGGATATGCAGCAGAGCGGAAACGTTTGGTGCCAAACTTGGTGATTGGGAGTCTTTTAAGTATCTTCAATCTCATGGCGTCGACCACACATTCCAAACTTCATTTTGAGTAAGGCTAGAATCATGGTCGCAACTACGATGAAACACAGAGTTCCACCTACAGCAGCTGCCATCAACTCCACATGCTGGTCAGTCTCGGTACCATCTAGAAAACATCCGTAAATATCAATCAAAACAAGTATTGATTTTAAAGGTACACTCCCGAGTGTTAAGATGGATAAAAGGCAAAGTTTGTTTAACGACGCCACTGGAACACATCGACGCATGGTTATATTGACACATGGTCTCAGAGGAACCCCGCTATCTGGGCTACTCTTCCGAAAAACAGCAAGGGGTCTTTTATATGCACTATCCCACAGACAGGCTAGCACACACCACGGAATTTGATAAACCAGTCGTGTACCACTGGCTGGAACAGAAAATAGCCCATAATAAAATGTTTTGTGCTAAGGAGGATCGATTCCTTGACCCATCCCACCACAGGCAGACATCCTGCCTTTAGACTACGTCCCGCCCCTGTTAAGATGGAGGCCACCGTATGTGTGCACCTATTGCTATTTGTGACGTATTTCTGATTAACAGCATTTCGTATTATTAAAATTATAATTAACATTTACTTATCTTATTGCTTACATTACAATATCAGTATTATGTATATTCTATGAGTTTCGGGTAATTCAAATTATTATATTAGCTTAAAGGTAGTCCCCAGCTTTATGGCTAATAGAGAATGTTTATGACTAAAATGACAATATCAATATAATTATGTATATTTTTCTTACAATAATGTAGTATGATACAAATTATTTTCAACAGAAGTGCACAATAACACTATAACAATTTGTATGGTCAGAAACACATACTAGTAGGATATAATCATATTGATATTATAAGCAATATGACGTGGCTCGATGGGTGACCGTCGAAGGATCGATCCTCCTCAGGGGATATAAGCACGTACATAAGTTATAACTATAACCAACTAGCTTGCTCCAAAAGATTACCTTGGTTATAATTGTCCACGATGACAATGATTGGTCCCTGCGACAGTTGTACCGCAGTATCTCCATCAGCCACTGACCTGGCCCCCCGGTTGCCATTAAGGCGAGTTTTGTCGGTTTTGCAATAGCGTCGACATTTCGGATACGTGACATCGTTTCTGCAGACGTAGACATGACAAACGACGTACAGTGGCTTGTTGCTTTGGAAGAAACTAAACGCTGGAAACTGAAAGCGGACCTGGTTTAGTTCGGCTGGATGATACTGAATCGCACGTTCGGCTGGGCATCTGTACAGTAAGGTAGTGTAAGTATTATTTTAAAGCCACAATATCATATAGTTTTAAGACAAATGCCACCGTGATTGCCAAGCTAATTCTATTTGTAACATTACTAAAGTCCGAACCAAATAGTTAACAACTACGATAAATTACTCACCTGCGATTACTAACCATTAGAAATTTGCATGTTATTTTCCCTATGCATTGTTATCAAAGTCACTATAGGTGACATGGTTACAATCTAGTAAGTGGAATCTGTGTCAGTGCAATGGTTTTTTCACGTTGTGTGTCTGGACAAAATGTGGGGAATTTCTAATGGCTAGTAATCGCAGGCGAGTAATTTATCGTAGTTGTTAACTATTTGATTCGGACTTTAGCTCTTTATTGCTTAAATTAACATTTATTTACATCTTAGTACGCACTTACAATATATCCAATGTGTTTATTGACATTTGAATTGTTATAGTAGCTTAATGGGTACTTTTGCCTAAAATCATTTATGACGTGCTAGACAAACGTCCAATGACCATATTAAGCTACTACAAACGAATTGGATACAAATATTGGTATTGAAAGCATTTAGATGGAAGTAAACGTTAATTTTAGTAATAAAAAAAACCCACACCATTATCCAGAAATATGTTGCAAATAGCATTATATGCGAAAGCACAGTGGCATTCGTCTTAAAAGTATAAAACCGGGCAAAGACCATCAGCATCATACTAAAGAAAATAGTGACTATACGTCAAGTTCCTATTACAACTACAAACAAAAATAAGACCGGGCATAATTGGTCGGTCCAGTTACCAGAGCAGCCAGTCTGAGTGGCAGAGTGGTTACACTATCTTTGTGTCCATACATGTTGTTGAGGCAGCTGGAATGCGTATCCAGGACAGACGTGCTTGAGCCTCCATTGGATATAAACGAGGAGAAAAAACGTATGTGCACAAGTGAGATTCCAACCTACTGCACCGATTCACATGGCTTTGGACAGTTCAAGACCATAACCGCCAGTTTAACCGTGTTTATCATGTGTACCCGATTCGAAGTTATTGTAATAAACAGTACGTAAACTATGTAATAACTAACTGTAACTCACTTTTTGTTGAACATCTTATGGACAGTTTCTTAAAAAAGAACGCCAGTTTAACCGTGTTTATGTGTAATCGATATAATACATAGTACGTAAACTATGTAATAACTAACTGTAACTCACTTGTTGTTGAACATCTTATGGACAAACTTTCCATGCAAAGCTGCATTGTTGTCCAGGCTAGGAACACCAGAACAGTGTTCTAGAGAGAGCGTTAGATTGCGATCCTTGGTCTTTAGTGTAATATCGGCGAAGAGTATTCTCCGTAACCGCACTTCGATTGGGTACTTCTCGAATTTTCTCGTATACTTGGAATCTTGGTAGAAGTCAAAAGTCAGTGAGAATTTACCGATACCCGTCACGGTGGCCTGCGGTAAAGTCCGGAAACTCCCGACGATGGACGCAGATCGGGAGACTCGACATTCCAGGTCGAAGGAGTTGAAGGATGATGACGTGGTCGTGGCATAGCCTGCCGATAGTATGTTGTGATAGGTTATGTGAGTCCGATTTTCCTGCAAATGCGAATTGAGTTTACTGTATCTCTTTAATAGTGAACATTAAAGGTACAGTCCCGACTTTTAAGACGAGTGCCACCGGACGTGTGCGTCTTGTGCCACCGGACGTGTGCGTCTTGTGCCATTTGTAACATGGTTCTGGCTAATACAGCATTTTTATTATGAAAATTAACGTTTACTTTCGTTTTATTGCTTACATTATTATGTATATCCAATGCGTTTGTAGTAGTTTAATATGGTCCTTGGACTTTATTTTAGAACAAAGGACAGTAAATTACTATAACAGTTTGGATGATCAGAAACACATAGGATATATACTGTACTGCCCTGCCATGGCAAAAGGAAGCAAGTAACATTTTTCACGAAAGGCACTTTTTTGGCTCATTGGCATAAGGAAGTATGTACAGTTGCTCTAAACGTATCAAAATTGCTTTCCAACGGCACGATATGGTAATATGTAACTCTAAATTGTGGCATTTGTGTGCAAATAGTACTAAATGAATAAGTTTTCATTGATAACTCGAAATATTGATGACGTCACTTACTTCCTTTTGCCATAGCAGGGCAGAACTACTGGAACGAACACCACGGCCACCCCCCCCCCCCCCCTCCCCCAACCTGAGGTGGCAACTCCCTACGACGTCGACGATAAATTGATCATTCAAATACATCTATCTCATCATGACATGCGAAGTAATCGCAAGGAACCATACGAAAGAATAATTACTAATAATTATAAATGTCTTCTTTCAATACAAAAAGCTGTAATACGCACTTATAATAGGCAGATCATAAAATTAAAAATGATCCCTGAAAAATCCCGCCATTCGTCTTCTTCTTCGACAGTTCCTCCTTGTGATAGGAGCTCCGCCTTTTGACGGTCCCTGACGCAAAGGAACGATAGCCGGAAAAGTTTACCCCAATCAGTGCTTTCATAATCTTTTAATATAGTGTTGATAGCATTATTCACCTAAAGGCATTTCTGTTAGGTCGTTACTATATAAATATCTTTCCATCTTGTTTCACAGCCAAATTTTCATTTTTTTACATGATCGATATATATATAATATATTATGGTCCACTTCCACCCTTAAATACATGTCAGCGCATTGAATGTCAAATGCAATCGAACCGTCATGTAGTCTCCTCGTTTACTACTTTGTGTTGTAAACAGAACTCAATCTGTTTATATTAGTTTTACTCTAAGCTATGACGATATATAATATACCAATACCTACCTGCAAATGAATCTCAATCTGTTTATACTTTGCAGTTTTACTCTAGGCTATGACAATATAATATACCGATACCAACCTGCTAATTTCTTACGTCGATAATGGCTGAAGCATCCTCTTGCACAAAACATTATTGAAGCACCTAACGTTTGATGTTGTGCACACTTGCACGTGGTGCTTTTGATAACCAGTTTTTTTTCAGGCACAGGCTCCATGTTTACAAAATCACTATTTTTTCAAAAACGATCCACACCTGCAGAATTTTGGCAACAAAAATGTCCCCTTATAGCCTATTATAATATGTATATGCCATACTTTTGCTTGATAGCTATATATGCTTTAGTCTTTAGGTGACAATTTTTCTCTACGATTATAATAAATGTGTATGACAAACATAATTTTTTTTTGGTATTAGTAAAACCAGTCAACAGGATCCAATGTGATAAGATCAATGCACCTAGTAGCAGAAAACTAAAATCGCTGTATACAAGTTTATTATATATTTCTAATGTAATCACAGTACTAGGCCTATACTCTGCAGTTCATGTCTTTTTTTTACAGCATATGATCTAGCCTGCTTCTCGGTCCACTTTGCCCTGGTCTCCCCCATCTATAGACTGTATATAAAATATTATTGGGATTTGGTGATGAACAAGATCCCTCACAGTAACGTGTGCCTCTTTACCAGCCTGATAACTCACACTGGTACACGAAGAAAGTCAAATTCAGAATTGCAGAAACTTTTCTCAATAAATTGTTAGTCAAAAAAAGCTTTTGTTTAACACCACTAGGACATTGATTATTAATCAGAGATTATTGGATGTCAAGCACATGGTTGTATATACACTTGATCAGAACAAATCCGCTGTCGCAACATAGCAGAGTGCAAAATGACCGGGTTCGCATTGCAAAATCTTGCGATCGCGGTGCAATAAATTATTATTACTCATTTTATAGAAGTGCTAATCAAATTCCAGTAGTTGCTGTTCCATTCCCCATCCAGTAAAAAACTGCTAATCACAATTTTAAAAACAAATTGCTCCCTGCATAGGCCACTCTCATTCGAATAACAGCAAGACCTTTCCCACAGGATAACACACACCGCAGCCTTTGACCGACCAGTTGTGGATCACTGGTTGGAACAGGAAATCATGTTGGATATCCACAATTATCCCAGGACACTTAGAGGTGTAATAACACAGCAATGATCGAGTTCCACGATATGATACATTAATGCAGGACATGTGTATTGCAATACATGTTTAACATTTTTGAAATTGCAAACTGAACTATTCACCAATTCAGCTTGCGTCTTCACTTTTTATAAGTTATTAAGTTGTGTTAACTAAAACACAAGTGTTCACCTGTAAATGAGTTTATTTGCGGATAATATAAAGTTAATTTTTGTAATGCAGGATACATGGTTTTAAAACTTCCTACATCATTACAAACCTATCAAAATATCACTGCATTTTACTCACTTCTTAATATTCAAGGTGTGCAGCATTAGTTGCATTATCAGACTTCAGATGAAAGATATATAAATGTAATTGCGTGCCAAGTTTCAGTACTAAGTAAGCTCTTGAATTGAGTGTGCTCAAAATGCATTCAACTTTTCCATCAAGTACATTGATGGCATATATATATGGTGTTTGTTATCTCTCTTGATAGAAAATATTTTCAAACCAAATAATCGATTTATCACCAATGCCGACCTGCATCATAGACCGACTCAGCACCGATGATGATGGATTCACCACAAACAAAGACCCAAATTCTTCATCAGTGGAGACACATTCAACACTGGTGATATATTCAGTACTAACAGGTGACAGATTTAATAAAGGCTGTCATGTCTGAGACAGTGCATATAAATGATCCCTGGCTGATTAGTCCCCTCCTGTCGTGGACAGAACTCTCTGGCGAAGTCAGAAGTTGTGCCCATGACACGTGTGCTTGAACAGTTTTCTGATGGAAGCACACAAAAAATGACCCAATCAACCCTTAGTCCCCTCTCATACTAACAGTAACTTTTGTCGTGAACAGAGAAGTCAGACTGAGTGTCCATGACCCACAATTGGATATAAGCACATACATCAGTTATTATAAACTTTCTTCAAACATCAGTAATTCAAAACCGCTCAAAACTTGACTTGGTCCCAATAACCACTGGTGTTTGGTTTTGATGGGTTTCACTACATATATAACAAATAAATTCAACTTAAAATGATAAATGAGTTTAATATAAAAAACATTATTGATTCTTTTTAGGTTTTGTTGTATCATATCTTTTCTTGCTGCCAAACCAAAGAAGAAATGGAATGCCGAGGGACGGAAGTGTCATCACTGCAAACACCAGCCAGTCGAGCTGCAAACGAAGGAGAAACGAAATGGTTAGATATTCTGTACGGTACATTACAGATGAATTGACTACAAACCAAACTAATTTCCACAACAGACTTCAGTCACTAAAGATGCTCAAAATGTTTAAATTCACAAAATCCGAGTTTAAGACTAATGCCACTGTTCTTGCACAGTTAATGTTATTTGCAACGGATCTCTTGCTAATTGAGCTTTTTTGTATTTAGTCAAATTAACATTTACTCACACAAAGAGGTTAGAGTTCAAGATATAGATCACAGTTACCTACTTTTGGTGTGCAACACACTGTCTTCCCTATATAATATACCTGCACAGTTTGATGATCATATATCAAGTAGTGCAGGAGGTATGATCTGGAAACAATTTGGATGGATGGACATGTGTACAAAGCAAACACTATAAATATATACCCCGACTTCATCGAAGTATATAAATGGAATTGTTTATATTTCACTTTATTCTATAAACAGAACAGTAAACACCACAGATTTTGATAAACAAGTCGAGCACACATAAATAGGTAAATATTTTATGCAGTGGGATGATCATGCAGCCAATCACACATCAAGTGAACAATCAACGTATGTGATGCCCAATGAGATCCAATACAACCAGACAAAGAAAACAAATGTACTACCACATGAGGTGAAAATCTTCTCTCAAATTCTTTCCTGTTCACAATTCCACCTTCACCAGGAGCACTTGTGTAGCCAAACTGTAAGGTAAAGTTTAGAAATTAAATACTGCGTATGTAAATTTAGCATTGTTTGTGCCCAACGTAGTCGCAAAATTGATACATGTGCATTACTTACCCTTAATGTGCTTCCACCAATATAATTTTTTTATAGGATAAGCAAACTGTATTTATTGAGATTCTGAGAAAGGCCTGAAATATGTACCAAAGGCAATCGTCACATGATGCGTGCACTGTATTAGTCAGTCAGTCATGGTTTTGTTGAGGATGCCCCTGTCCACTTAAGGTTCAAGCAGACACAAATTAATTCCGGATGTCCTTTTATTTTGTCTGTACCCAGTATTCCAGGGGCCTGGTCGTAAACATGTGACAAAAAGTGTTTCCCTAAACATACTTGTCCAAGAATGAATAGCATCCTCGGGTAATATGCCACAAATTACCAAAAACCCATGAAGTCTCAGCTACTAACAATTGTTGTATCACTAACAGTTAGTGATCGAAATTTCTCTACTTACGTTTACGTCCACAACTAGTCGTAAACCAGACTTACGATGTATTGTGAAACAGGCCCCAGGTGTATACCCCAGGTACAGTATATGCATGTCTACAATGATTATTTCCACGTGCACGTACATTTTATGCCCTTGCATCGAGTTTACACCAACTGTACCTGTTTTTCCTTTGCAATGTCTGTTGGCAGATAAGAAACTTCGGCAGCAGTGAAGTTGAAAAATCCTGATTTAGTCGGCTGTAGAATTAGAGCATGGGTGACGTTTGAATTTCTGGTTCATATTAAGGCTGTCTAACATGAAACGTAGAATAACATAACCGATAAAAGTTAGTTTGTTTAACACCACCACTTCACTGTTATTGGATGTCAAAAGCAGTTATGTTTCCTGTACGACTTCACCTTTAATAGCCAAAAAGTCCAACATGTCTCAAAACGAAAACAATTTTTAAATTTCGGTTGCCATCTGGGCAACATAAAATAAGGATTTTAGTGACGAAATGTCAAATTCTTTTTATTTACTATTGTGATGGCTTTAATGACAATAAGCTCATTTGATCCAAACACAATGACCGTGAGCCGAGAAAGTACAGCAGTCAATAAGCTAGTGACAAAAAGGATACGGAGCAATTCGGGTCCACGATACTTTAGCACTTCCTCGTACAATGTCAAAATCTGCCTCTGGGAAACTGTCATCCACAAGTTGAACATCGAGTGCAGCACTACAATAAAAAAAAAAGAGAGAACAATGAAGTACATAACTTTGTATATGTACGTATCGAATATCTATGTAATTTAGCAATGAATTCTGCAAAATGCTGTATTATGGTTAAGAACAATCGGAACAGCACTGCAAATAGAAAACAATTAAGTGCCTAACCAGATGTATCTGCAGGGTTTAATCTACCATACAATTTGGGGCCGGTTACGGGCCCCATTCCCCTAGGGGGAATTCCCAATTTGAAAAAAACAAATTGCCCAAAAAAGATTTTTTTTTTTTTACATTGACACAGCAGATGATTGGATAAAAAGTTCTTTTCTTTATAGTATGAAAAAAAAACCACCATTACTCTTTTAAAGGGAAAATACCCAGTCAACATAAGACATCCTAATGTCGACTATGCGAATAAAGAAAATGACGAAATTCCCCTTTTTCTGTCTAACGCATTATTTTTTCCCCAATTTTCCAAAAAGGGAC
>JAUTCZ010050811.1:0-11099 GCA_032273805.1 Melanodrymia brightae | reverse complement strand
AATATCTCAATATACTGTATAGGGGAAATAATTATAATATTACAGGCCAACTGTACACAGGGAGTAAATATCTCAATTATAGTATAATAACATGAATCTGGTCCACGCAGAGTATCCACCCCCGATGGTCAGAGGTGGTACTCAAGGCGGGCATGCACATTGTCACACTGTTTCTGGGGGCAATAAACATATTAAGAACAGAAAAAAAGGCGGGCATGCATGAACCTTAAGTGGACATATGTACAATGTATGTACAAGTTTAACCCAGCCCCCGCTTCGAATTATGTTATATTTTGTGTATAAAACTATTGTTAACTTTATCACGTTGCTTGAGTAACTGAATAACATCTTTGCCTTGGATCGAAATACGTGGATGCCAACAGTCGTAACGTGTCTGCTTTATGTTCTGTTTTTGTGAATCTAATTATTTAAAGCTTTTTCAGAGAAAAACTCCCAAGTAGCTGTTCTTCGTCTCCCGGGGGAACCATATTGTGGAACAACATTTATAAAAACTGAAATAATCCCCTTTAATTCTGCATCAACATCGTTTGTCTTCCGGACATCTATCGGCAGTGTTGCCAGTTAATTACATGATTTGTTTTTTTTGGGCATCTGGGTTGAACTCATTAATCTGTTAAAGTATCACCTACTTTAACAGATTTTTGCTGTCAACTCAATAAAGATTTGCACTTGAAAACAAGTTTTTTGGATTATTTAGCTTGTATACAACATGCGCCCAATCCTTTCGTATATTGTATGGAATAAAATATGTTTAAATCTCTATAAAGTACATACCACGGACATTGATAAAAGTGTTGCTTGCACCTATTGTGGTAACAGGGTTGACTTAAATTGTTTGAAATACAACGATACCAATTCGACGTATTTTGTACTATACAGATGATAAAATATATAATTTGATTATTTGTTCCAGGTAATAAAGATGTTAATCGTTATTATCGGAGTCTTTCTTGTGTGCTGGGGTCCCAAGCTGATCATTCACGTCATGAAGAAGTTCCAGGTCGAGGCATTATACACCCAGACATCATTGTACCTCATAGTGAGTGAAGTTTACATAGTAGTCAAATGTTTTTATGCACGTCATGAAGAAATGTCTCGTCCAAGCGTTATAACTCATACTTTGTTCAACTTCATTGTCAGTGAATTTTACTTTAGTGGTCATTAAAATAGTTGATTTGAGTTTAAGACGCTGACTAGCGATTAAAGAGAATCACATACCGTTTTGGCGCTAAAATCGGGATCACGTGACGAAAGCATGAAGCGAACCAAACGAAAATGAATTTGCGTATAAACACAAGCGAAAACACTGTCCTTGTTGATCTACATAATTGCATACATCTATTATATGACTACAAACATCATTATAAATTTCAAAATGTCATTATATTATGTTAAATTGCTCGGTATATGACATACGAATCGATAGCCAAAACAAGCATTTGGATAGTTAACACATTGTTTAAGGTCACGCTTTTGTCTGAGGTGGCAACAGGGCGGAAACATTTGGCGCCAAACATGGTGGGTGATTCTCTTTAACAGATGCGACCGGCGGTGCATGATATGATAGTCTTTAGCGAACAAATGGTGTCATCACTGATTAAACAGTAGATAATTTGTGTATACCGTCAAAACGTCATCTGAACTGTCGCATGTGTATAATTATATAGTTTGTCGTTGATGCTCTGAGTCGTGCTATTACGACATCTCTCTTAAACTTGAATCAGTGGCTTTAAGAAGTTTCAGGTGCTGGCCGTATACAACCGTATACTTCGATTCTCCTCATAGTCCGGAACATGACGCCAATATTTCAATCATTGTTAGTGAAGATGAAAGAATTCACGCGTGTGCTTCCTGACGGAAAATGTTTGCTTGTGCACTTGATTTATATTAGGGCATATTTTCCGTGCAGAATATGGTGGTATGGGATATGATAGCACGCGTAAGCATTGGTTCAACGAGAAGGATACGATGCTGAGGAACTTTGAACACGTTTTATAGTCTTATCCTTTAAAGTAAAACGCCAATGCGGAATAGAAGTTGGTACTTTGTTAGCAGTGTTAGCTATGGTTAATGAACAGTGGGCTGATCTTTCTCAAGAATATGTTTTAGCTGGCAGCGCATATTTATGTGGTCACAGTACAATCCAGTGTTTTTGGTACACACAACTGTTAATGACACGGACATACATTAAAGCCACACTGCCTAGTTTTAAGACGAATGCCACCGTGCTTGCGAACCGTATGTTAAGTTTAATAATAAAAAGAAATACATCATTAGCCAGAAATAGAACTAGCATTATCTGCGCCAGCACGGTGGCATTCGTCTTCAAACTAGACATTGTGTCTTTAATAACATCCTTCAATAAATGCTTTAATTTGTTTAATTGTTATTGCAGATTGTATTTGACTGTTTACCATACGTCCAGTCGTGTTTGAACCCTCTCATATACGTTCTGATGTCGAAGGCCATACGAAAACGGATGTACAATTCCCTTCCAAAATATTGCTGTCTTTGGTCATCCGAGAGCCACGCCAATGAGTTCGTATTGACCAATCACAGTGCGACTGGACACACTAATATTAAAACTACACTGGATACTTACAGAAGTTACGGTGCTAATGAAGTTACTGATGTGTAGACAAATCTTTAAAAAATAATGCATTGTGTTACTAGTAAGAAAAAATGAGTTATTTATAGAACAACGTGTAGTTGGTGCGTGTAAATAATAATAGTTCTATTATTATCTTATTTCACTATCCGTTTAATGGATATAGTTAGTAATAAGTGCACGTTACATTTGTATTTAGTCTGATTTAAAAATGCATCTGCTAATGTTAAATAAGCTACGTTCGAATGCACTATATCGTGTAAAACGGGGTGTAGCTCAGCGCCAGAGCGTCCGCGTAAGATACGATGAGTCGAAGGATCGATCCTCCTCAGGTGACCCGTTGGGTTATTTCCCGTTCCAACTAGTGTTCCACTACCGGTAAATCAAGGGTCATGGTGTGTTCTATCCTGCCTGTAGGAAAGTGCACATAAAAAGATCCCTTACTTTTATTAGAAAAAGAGTAGCACATGTGGCACAAGTGTCGATATAACCGTGTGTTTGACATCAAATAACCGCTGATTTATAATCAATGTGTTCCAGTGGTGTCGTTAAACAAGTAAACTTGATCTTTATCGTGTATGTTTTTAATAATATCCAAAGAAGATTTCTACACGTGCATGCTATCATATACACTGATGCCTGGCATGGTCTTGCATGTACTGAAGCATGGTTTTATGGTAGTCAGGATACCAAGTACGAATTACAAACTTCAAAGATGCGCATTGTATATCTTTATTAATATATATTACTACATGTAACAAAAATTGCATTCATATTTTGATATAATATATTATACAATCAACCCTGTATTGAAAGGACACTCAAGGGACGTATGAACTTATCTCTACATGCATTTGGTTACATAACATCTATCCGTATTCTGTATTAGATTATAATATTCTCGAAAGTACAGGGGTTGGCCCCGAGTGTGCGAAAATCTAGTTTGGTGCTTAGAATGAGTATCTGGGTTCACGAAGTCCAAAGATCAATACTCCTCAGAAAACCGTTTTTTTCCTCATTCCAACCAATAATTCACGACTGTTTTACCAAAGACTTTGTCATGTTCTATCCCGTCAGAGAAAGTACATAATATAAAATGGCACTTGCTGCTAATAAAATGTAGATTTGTGGCAGCCGGTTTCTTCTGAAAGCATATGTCGAAATCACTATGCTTTATTTAACGGTGTACAAATGAAGAAAGTTATAATGTGCATGTATAAAAATAAACGTTGTGTTAATGTATTGTTAATACATATGATTAAATGCAGTATTTGTGTATTGTCTATATGTAGAAGCTTGTTTAACTATAAATAACGATTGACACATTTATTTCTTCTTTATTTTGTCCATTAAATTGTATGCACGTCCTTAGACATTCTATTATTATATGTAAAGAGTACCTAGTATTCCATTTTGTTTACATTCATAATATGGTTCTATACAATATATATACAGGATATAAACGATCTATCAAGTATTATCAAATTTAAGTCCCAAGTGAAATACTTTTCATTCGTCACGAGCTTTAGCGAGTGACTAAAATGAAAGTTATTTCAGAAGGGACTTAAACTTCATAATGCGTTATAACGAACTTAATATTATATTTATTACCCTACAAGAATTGAAATATTTCCCTGATTGAGAGCAACATAATTATTACAAGAAATTAGGCCGTATTCGTCCCTTTATGAGACATATTTGTATATTAAGAAATACATGTTTGTGATGTTGAAAATCCTTACATTAAACAAATCTGCAAGAATAAGAACAACTCACAAACGCAGATAAGACGATTTCATACCCAAAACAAAATGTGTATACAATTTACATCAGGAAATCAACGTATATTTGGTTTATTCGGTTGTTTTGCTGGTAAAAATGCTATCCTATTTTAATATTTCCAAGATAGGGTATGGTCCTTGCCGTTGGGGTTGTTAAAGCAGTATAGTAGGTTACATAGTTTTAAGACATACATGTACGCACCGTTTTTACGCATCTAATAATTATCATTTGTAACCTATTTGTGGCTCATGGAGAATTTTTTATTATTAAAATTACCATTTACTCACATCTTATAACGTGTTTCCTCGCAACAGAGCTTAAAATAGCAATACCTGTCTATCAACTGTATTTATTGCCATCCGAATGTTTGCTTAATATCGACTTCTGTGAACACTAATTTGTCACGTCTTGTAGGCAAACAGGAGTATATTATGCTACTACAAACGTTTTGGATATACGAACTTAATATTCTAGTCAATAAAATGGTAGTAAATCTTAATAAAAATGTCTATTAGCGGGAAGCATGTTACAACAGAATGTGTAATTCGTGTTCCAACTCGGAATCGTGTCTTTGGTTGAATCCAATTCAGTGCTAATAATTATGGTAGTATGATTTTGTGACCGTTAGTTGGGAGAGTCCCCTGTTATTGACAGGGAAACACGTAGATTGACCGTGTAGCTGAAGTATAGCCTAACATGTTGTTTTTTTATATAATTTTTTATATTTATTTTATTTTATTGTATTTTATTTTTTTACATCATTTGCTATAGGAAGTCATTTTTAAATAATAACATTTTTGTTTAATGTAGGCACTATTATGATCACAATTTGAAAAAGATGCGTAAGTCAGTGTAGCCCCGGTTGTGTAGAAATGCCCCAGACTCTGTCTTGTACATACAACCAATCTTAAATACGATGTATTGCATAGGCCCTATGTTAACGTGGTAGTTGACAAACAAAATTGTATTCCAAGAAAAGGAAAAGATATGATCATTTCATAATTGTCATCGAAGTATCTTCAATTTATCATGTTGATCATCTTAACTTCATCTGTCACCGGTGTCATTAAGGTTTGTATTCTTATTATTTATTTTCATTTTTAATTAGCATTCTTTTAATTATTAAATACCCTCTTGCATGAACATAGCAAGCATGTTTTAGTAATGAAAATTAATACCTAAGCCCCTACGTTGCATGGCGTATGATTCAGAGACCTACATCTCTAACCCAATTATTTAATTCTGATAAGCAATCAAACGATTTACTGTGTGTTGATACTGAATTAATCCTTTGGTAACATTCAAATACAAATTGCCTGATCCATCGTGTTACTGAATTGTTCCTATGGTAACATTTAAATACAAATTGCCTGATCCATCCTGTAACTGAATTGTTCCTGTGGTAATATTTAAAAACACAGTACCTTATCTATGTTTTTACTGGATTGATCTTGTGGTAACATTTAAATACTCGTTGTCTGATCCAATTTGAAATCAGATACCATCGTACGAATCGCCTAAACGTTAATGAACTAAACGCTTAAGAGATTATTACAAGACCATACAATTTGACATTTCAGGTTTTTCTTTCGTATATCAATAATCTAACATAAAGTTTAATCGTGCCAACAAACCCCTCGGGTCAGTTCATTTTATCTTATCTCTTCTATTGAGATAAATATTTCCAAGTCTGTACATTATGGCTTTTCCAGAAAATAACCATAAAGCAAGACTGGTCACATTATGATCGTTAGGGTTGAACAGGAATACTTGTACGAGGTTGTTTTCTTCTATCATTAGCTGACACCCTACTACTTTATTCTGATGTATGTGTTGTCTATACCATGTTCGACTAAGATTGTGAATCTGCTTCTACAGCTAGTTCATTAATTTGTTTTATTTTCTCCTTGCAGATGGCGCTGTCAGCCACTTACTGTTGACGGGAGGACACGCATTTAAAGATAACCCATCACAAGACTTGCTCAGCTATTATACGTTTGCATATCTAAAAAAAACAGTTTCGTGTATTAACAATTATAAAAACATTATGTAAACGGGTTAACGTATTATTCATATATGCCTACTTATTAAATACATTAAAACACCACCTACTTGGTGTCGAAATATTTTAAAGCCTCTATTAGAAAGAAAAATGTTACAATAGCATTAGGTGAACAGGCATGGACAGTGGCATCGATCATGAACTCGAGAATGTCTCATTATGTTGAGTTTATAAAATTCCTATCCTTCATTCTGTCTGCCATTGTTCGCTTCGAGTCTTTGAATTTTCTTTCTACTTCTAATTCCTTTTTAAAACTGATTCTGCAATTGCACTATTCTACATCTGATGTCCATTCAATCTAGTTGATACAGTTTAGAATAGTTGGGCTTATGTTTTGAGACGCTGAATAAATTTAAATTTAAAAAAAGAACACGTAAACGTAGAATAACGGTTTCGTATTTTGATATTTGTATAGATTCAAAACATTCTGCCTGTCATAATAATGGAGTCCATTTGTCACAACTCCTGAGATACTTTAGAGGATTTCATGCCGATTGTATTAAATAACTTGTCATTTTGACCAAGAAGCTGTTTCATCATCAGTCACATAACATTTGTGGAGTAATCAAACCTTTGAAAATACATGTACTATTTCACGATACAGATAGTGTCTTAAGCAAAACTTAATTTTTATATCGTGCTTATTGTTCACTACAAAGGGACTGAACAAAATGGCTGTGGTTTTGACAGCATCTGGAAGCACATGGTATCAGATCTGCTGTGGCTGTGATAATTATCTGTGTGCATGCCATCACTCTGCCTTGTACGAAATATGATTTAGGCTATGCTATGGATGTTTGACATAGCGATTAAACTACTGATCGCATTATAGAATTAGCACATGTTACGGACTTTTGCTACATAATTTACTGAAGTGATATCCTCCGGTTTCTGAGTAGTGTATTGGTCATTAAAAGCTACGTGCAAGACATACATTATTATCACTTTTTCCTGTCACAGTAAGTTCTCCGAGTCCTAGGAAGGCAGGCAATGCCAATAGAGAAATGTAGATTTGCATACAGTGATTTGATACAGTGAATAACAGGACAGACAATACATGCACTGATTCATCAAGAAGGGAAATATGTAATTGTTCATGGAAGTCAGGCCGTCTTAAGTTCCGTCTAAGAGTAGCTTAGCCATCATAACATTGTGTAAGCATTGCACGTTGTGGCAATAAGTTAGTGCAGTAATTGATATAACTACAATAGAGACCGAGAGACCATCTAACGATAATAATTATATTCGTCATGTTTTTATTGAGATCGATATGTGGTCGCCAGATGTTGGGATTTATAATTGTAGTGATTTCGAAGTTTTGTAAACTGTTTTTAATATGTACGGTATTTGCCATTCAATCTTCAATACGGCATCTTATCTCCATTGGATTTTCCATACGTTTTGAGGTATCATGAGAATTTGATAGACTACTGCATTTGGTATGAGTGTATCACACTGATACCGCAAAAGTGATCATTATACATGTAACCAACGAGTATTAACACCAAATGATATTACGCACCTTAATAAAGAAACTGGGGGTACTGGGATTTAAAAAACTCATATGCCACGAATGACATTCGAATCCAGTATCTACCAGTCTTAATACTGATGCGGTAACCACTGCGCCACGGAGGCCAGTAACGATAATGTGTTATGGAACCAACTTTATAGGCTCGTTTTCGGGTTTATACAATCTAGAAACAATCTTGGTAACGGAGGAATCCCGCTGCCGCCACTTAGGCTACCCTTATTCGAATAACATCAAGGGATTTTTGTTATGTGCACTTTCTCACAGAGAGGATAGCACACACCACTTGATAGCACACATCACAGCCTGTGATGGACCAGTCGTGAATCATTGGTTGGAACGGAAAATAATCCAACGGTTCCACTAAGGAGGATCGATCCGTCGACCTATCCAACCTCAGACGGACGCTCTTGCACATAGTTCGAATCAATACAAATCTCCTCAATTGGAAATACCTCCATCGGATATTCCAGTCACGTGGCTAACGAAGTTAAGTGATTCTGGCTCGGATGTATTCTGATTTATGTCGCTGCAGATAGGGATCAGAATATCATTGTTTGTCTGAAGTCTTTGCTTGGGTGATTAATGTGTCTTGGGCAATTATCTAGACACTTTTCACAAACCCAATATCATAACCGATATACCGTGCGGTCGTGGTGTTGCACTGTTAAGTGCCATGCGATCAGAATCGGTGAACTAAGTTCGAATCCTACTTGTGCTCATAAGTGTTTTTCATTTCTCAGTCAAAAGAAATAGATAAGTTAAACACTATTTGAGTAGATTGCCATCGGTTATTGGATTTCAAACTTACGGTAATTTCGAAACATGATCTGAATCTAAAAAGAAGATCCATAATTCATCAGAATCTTTTTTTTTAACATCAGCAAGTGATATTTTATATTCATTTCCAAACAACGTAGCACATATCACAGCCATTGTTTACCAGTCGTTGGATACTGGTTGAAACGGGTCTACTCGCATTTATCCTTCAACCTTTCACATGACATTGTTACAGTTAGAGACAGGCGAACGCTACACCAACTCAGCTAGATCACTATTACTCCATACCATGATTAGACTTCGTGGAATGAATGCTTGAATGAAGCAAAATTAAGCGACACCCCAGCACAGAAAAAGACGTTAGCTATTTATTGGGTGTCAAAACACTGTATTTACAATGATATAAAAATGAATAAAAATCAGTGTTAATAGCTGATATATCAATAATGTATGGTAAATCTACAAACAATAGTGTACATGTTAATATTTTCACAATTACAATAAAATCCGGTTTCTGGAAGGAATTTTAAAACTAATAGTGGGTGGAATCTCAATGATTCCACCCACTATTAGTTTTAAATGATTCCACCACACATTCATGGAGGTTACAACGGTGATCGAACTTCGGGGCTATGGGAGTTTGGCCCCTATCCACATAACATAATAACAACATGCAACAAACATTTTTAAAACTGCGCTATCTACTCAACTAAAAAGGTGAACGAATATAAGACTTATATTCGTTCACCTTTTTACTGAAAGTATATAACAATCCTCCGTTGATCTGGACAGTTTATGAAGAAGGGAAAACGCCTACACAAAAGTTTACTGACAGAAACACAAATTTGGAGATCAGTCATATGGACTCCACTGTAAGCCGATTTGTTTCTCTATGCATATACATTAGAATTTGTAACACCTACATGGAACAATCGAAAGGGATCTAGCCAAGGAGTTCTGTTTGACTTTCCGATATAATATTGATGATCTTATATCTTTCAATAATATTAGGATAGTAGATCATCTTCCATTTGTTTACCCACGAGAGTTGAAATAAAGGAAATAGCATATTACAACACCTGTTTCGTACCTTGATCTTTGCATTGAGATTTAAAACGACATTGGCGTCTACACAAAGCTGAAAGATAAAAGAGATGGCGTCAACTTCCCAATAGTCATATGTTGTGTACATATCACAACTTCTGAGATAATTTAGGGCGTGTTCATTTTATGCCAATTTTAATCATCGCTATGTCCTGGATAAGAAGTTGGTTCATTAGGAGCCGGTTTAATGGAGAGGTTATAACGTTACTTGCGACAGCTTTAGCCATGACATTACACTACGATTGCGTAAATGGCAATATTTGAGGACAATGAAACGGTCACAGTGGTCAATTTAGTATCGTGGTCGCTGTTATCGATACACACAACTGTGGCAGAGCAATCGTTAGGACAACGTTACGCTATCGTTGCGTTAAGCAACGCCCCAGGGATATACCGCCCACGAACTGCTGAAAGCTTTCACAGAGTCTTATGGTAGACATGCAGAGGCCATTTCACGGTATGACGTATCATTAACACAGATGATGACTGATGCAATACCGTACTTTGGTCTGTTACACGCTTTTGCATCGTTTCGACGAAGACGGCAAGCAAACAATAATTAGTATGGCTGTGCTTACGATAGGTGTTACCTGCCATCTCAACGTTGTTATAATATCCCTTCAACTCTGTCTTATGCAGAGATACGCATTTGGTCATGCCAGTGTTTTGTCGTTTAAATGCCATGTTTTTAGCTGCATGTTTTTCTAATGATTAAAAAATCAATTTTATTACGTATTCATTGAACAGCCGGTGGTTTGACACGAGCTTCTTTTTAACGCCATAAATCATCGGATTGAATCTTTGTATGAGATGAAGTTAATCCATCTGGCTACAACTTATCTCGTGTGTTTAGATTGCTTAGACCAACTGAAGATGAACATGCCGAAACTATACTCATGGTAATGTGCTTAGCAACACTGCGTAATAATATCATAACATGTTTCTTGTTGCGGATAAAAGATAAACTTTGTTTGTTTGTTTAACGACGCCACTGGAACACATCGATTATAAATCGGCGGTTAATGGACGTCAGACGCATGGTTATATTCACACATGGTCTCAGAGGAAACCCACTGTCGCCGCTGCATGGGCTACCCTTACCGAAAAACAGCAAGGGGTATTTTATGTGCACTGTCCCATAGACAGGATAACACACACCACGGAATTTGATAAACCAGTCGTGGATCACTGGCTGGAACGGAAAATAGCCC
>JAUTCZ010050800.1:0-11099 GCA_032273805.1 Melanodrymia brightae | reverse complement strand
ATTTTTATGGGCTATTTTCCGTTCCAGCCAGTGATCCACGACTGGTTTATCAAATTCCATGGTGTGTGCTATCCTGTATATGGGAAAGTGCACATAAAAGACCCCTTGCTGTAATTCATGGAAGAGTAGCCTATGTGGCGACAGCGGGTTTCCTCTGTGACCATGTGTCAATATAACCATGCGTCTGATGTCCAATAACGCTGATTTATAATCGATGTGTTTCTAGTGGCGTCGTTAAATAAAACAAACTTTACTTTTTAAGTTCTTAACAAATTGTATCTTGAAGTCTTCATCAAATGTTCAGACTGGGACCCCAGTAGCTTGAACAAATGCTGCTGTGCACTTCAGGTTCATTCCCCGTGAGGAAGTCTGTGCTTTGATGAAAATATCTGAATTACCCAAATCATTCGTGGATCAAAATACAATGTATTTTGAACTCATTTCTTCAACGTGAAAACAACATGGCAGATTGTCAAAAAAATTTCATTCAGCCGATTAATTTGAGATTGTGCAGTGTATCCGATTTCCCATTACAGACTTAATGGTGACCTAATAATTAGCCTTTGATTGGTATAAATTGTATTTCTCTGTGTTCTGACTTCATGGCACTTTAAAAGCTGACAGCTACAGGTTTGTTAATGCTTCACTTTGATGTTGGGTCACACTTTGTTAACCATGTAATGGCATTATGGGTACAGTTAACAAATTAAAAGTAACATGCTCTAATTTTCCCCACTTAATTTATGTGAATTTGTTTTTACAAAATTGACACATGTACTTAAAAAACAAACACCTACTTGAGGAAAACAAAACCCAGATATTATCTGGAGTGTTTGGACTCAATGGAAAGAAGATATGCAAGCTAATTAGAAACAAAACAATTTTGATAGATCAAAACATAATGTTATGAGTTTTCTGAACTACTGGTCACAAAAAAGATTTTGTTCAATGTTTGCATGCTTTTTATTAACTTTTTTTTAAAAGTGTGTTCTCATGCTTAAATTTGAAAATATAAAAATTAGGGTGGGAAATCCTACCAGACTGATCAGCCTGCTTCTTCTAACATTTAACCTCAAAACTAGTCTATAATTTTTCTAAAAACAGACGAAGTTTACTCATTTTTTCCATCGTTCATAATAACTTAGATAATGGGTAATAAATATAATACCCAACTGGCTACTCAGCAATACTGTTAACTTGTGCTCATTAATTGATGTTGTTCTTTATTTGCTAAAGGCTCGTGAAGGGAAACAACAAGTCATTCATGCAAGTTATACAGTATTGCCTCATATATCATTGAGTATTCTCTAATTCTATCCTCAAACCCAGCATAAAAATATTGATTAAGACCGCAGCAAAGAATTTCATTTTGAAGTCGGTGTCATTTGTTAGTTTGTGTGTTGCTGTTGCCAGAAAATCTCAAAAGTAACCGATTGGAAATAAAACCTTTTTTTATGGTATTGTACCCCGTGATAAATGTGCTTGTCGTTACACGAGAACAGTATATTGCCTCACATTGAATATATTGTGACTTTGACATCATAGTAAAAGGATTTTTATTGCTTTTGAAAAACTTGTTCGTTTTTGAGCATGGTCTATTGTAGAAATTCTACCTGTTTGTGTTTTTCATTTACATGCTGAGTTATTGTGACAGCCAACAATACTTTTATCATGGTGTTATTTTTTATTATAAAATCTCATTTCTTTATGCCTGGCAGAAAGGAGTAAATGAAATATTTTGCTTGAACAAATGACCACTGAGTGATAATGTTGTAGCATGCATAAACAATGTGTAGTCACTGGTTTCGAGACACCCCAAGCACTAAACAACTTGGGCATATCGAGATAATTTGCATGTATTTGTGAAAATCACAGTCTTGTCACTTTATATAGGATATGGTGTATGATTATACATTTATAATCAATGATGCATTAAAAACTTAATAAGCCAGGATGTATAGTATGTGCTTCGTCACAGAAATGTGACGTTAGTGCATTAATATAATTATATTATGTGAAAAATCTTACACAATTTGGTTAAACCTATCCTCCCAAAACAATCCTATATCTAACATATAAAACAAAAATTCAATTACCCGGTACCACTATACTTTATTTTCTAATTTGTCTCTCAATATTTCATTTATGAAGACTCAGTCTGACATATTTTATATACAAATTATCAAAAAACATAGAATGCTGCCTATCATCAGAATGTCGACTAACGTCAGATATACACTGTAATTATATTACTAGTAATCCATTTAATTATCTTTGTTATATGGAAGTTTAAATAGTAAAATAAAAGCCTTGTTACAATGTATTGGTACATGTATGCATGGGTGCAGAATTACATTTTCCAAGTTAGTAGAACTTTGATGCATTTCAATGTGGTTTTATACAAACTTTATATGCCAAGATAAAAATTGAATTTTACATTACAATTAGAGGATAACATATTTATGGAAATTTGGTGAGCAAATTGAAAAGAAAATGATTAAACATAAGGTATGTGAAGTTATAAACAATATTGCGTATAAATCAGTTATAACTGTACATTTATAAATCTAATAGTAATAGAAACTAATTTGTATTAAAATGTGGTCCATGCAGTTGTGAATTAAATTTCAGTTGCAAATTTTGTTTCAGATGCTAGTACAGTATTTAGAGTATAACCATACTGTGTTGTCAGATTTGGCAATGTACTTTGGTCACAAACTAAGTTTTATTGCTGACAATATACATTGCCAAATCGGGAAACAGTAGGGTTATTCGTATACTAATGTTAACTGCTTTTACTGAATTTTTTTTACTTCAAGCTATTTAAGTAATAACCTCAAGTTTTGTGTAATGGACTGTCCCTAATTGATGATGTTATTGCGAACTCAAACTGGGTGATTACATCATTGGAGGATCAAAATAGAATTTTTAAATCTGCATTATAAATACCCCGTAGTAAAATTGGAAAAAAGATTCTTTTCATGTTGCATTTGTTTTAGTGTCTGTGTTTCATTTGGGGCTATGTAGAACTTTGAATTGATGTGCATTTTTAAATTGGTTTACATTTAAATTTCTCATACTCCTTATTCCTGGGTTTCTTGAAAATATCCAGCAGTAAATGTATATCACAAGATATACTGCGATAAATTGAAAGGATTATCCAATCAGTTTAAGTGTTATAAACTTGTTGAATTATAATTCAGATTAAGGGAAACTCACTTTACATTAAGCTTTTGAGGTTAGTAAGCCAAAATTAAACCCAAACTATTTTAAAATACATGTATACATATGTCTTAGAAGAGAGTGCAAAGTGATGTGACCAGCCATCCATCATGACCACACCAGCCAATCCATCACTGTTTAGTATTTTCACCACACACCAAATAATATTTTATAGTGAAGTAAACACTGTGTAAAACTGTTCAACTTCTTCTGCACTAATAAAATGGAGAAAAGTTGATTAAGAAAATTATAAGCACCTACAAATACATTGTTGTTGCACCTGCTTACAATTTCAGAGCCTTTGCAAACATGTTTAATAGACTTGATATTTTGTGTTTTAATTAACAGATGCTAAATCATGTTTTGGTGTTACAGTTGCTTATAAAATAAGTGCACATAGCACTGCATGTTTTTGCTTTCTCTACATGTTGCAGTATGTCCCCAGTAAAACCTACTTCACGATCGTAAACAGTCCACCGCGAATCAACAAGTACTACACAGCTCATGTCTCCAGAGAGGTGACTCCATTTTATTACACTTTCAAAACTACTGCACATTTAGTCTTTTAATTTACGAGTTTCAATAACAAGGGTTGGGTTGGGTCATTTTTGGTGTGCTTCCATCAGAAAACTGTTCAAGCATACCTGTCACGGGCACAACCTCTGACTTTGCCAGAGAGTTCCGTCCACGACACGTCAACAACTTATTTACGTGCTTATATCCAATTAAGGTTCAAGAGCGGCTGTCATGGTCACAGTACAGCTGCCTCGACTGCCTGTTAGTGTTAGTGTTAGTATGATAGAGGAAACCTGCTACTCCGAATTGATAAGTAGCAAATGATCTTTTATATGAACTTTTCCACAGACAGGACAGTACATACCACAGCCTTTGTTAAACCAGTTGTGGACACTGGTCGGTTTAAACAGAAGTACACCCACCCATTGAGTCTTGTGAAACACTCACTCTCGGTTCGGGTCGGTACTGGGATTAAAAATCCCATATTCCACGAATGGGATTCGAACCCAGTACCTACCAGTCTTAAAACTGATGTGTTAACCACTGCGCCATGGAGGCCGGTACCGGTACAGCAGGGTTAACCTGTGGACTATAATTATTAGTATGGTTGAATTATGGACTCAGTTTATATAGTAAGTGTGACAAATTGACAGTTTTTTCAGCAGTATGGATATGTGATAAATTGACTCATAACAGAACAGAACAAATGGACATTTTCTATGTACTGCAGGTATGAGAATGACAAGTACATGGGTAGAAGCACAATTATTGACTGTAACAGTAATAATTTATACATTGAGCAATGGCAAGTGTTCATCTTAGACAAACACCACATTTTCTATTTTCCACAGACTGTTCCAAACACTACCATTTTCTCTAGTTAGTTTGAAGGCAATAAATATAGTGGCTGAGATTCTTAGCTCATTTTTAAATATACTAACATCAGGTGAGAATAACTGAGTAAAATGGTTAATAGAATTTACATTGAAATCTGCCACTTGACTGCCAATCAAACTGTCAAACTCTGAGACTAGCAGTACATGTAACTTGATGTAAGTACAAACGTAAATACACGACACGTCTTGATTACAGAATCAACAACCAGGACTAGGTAAGGTTAGGAAAAGAAATACAAGTTAGAGCATTCTGTAAAAACTAGGCATGGAGGATGTTACGGCTTTACATTTTAGACATGAAGATTATTGCACTTGTAAATGACACTTTATTAAATCAGCTTATGTGTGCTAGTTATGTGTTATTGAATATTCCCTTGCTTTGTATAATTTCTTGCCATGGCTCGCAGGAAAAAGAAGGCAAGCAGGACCGCTGTGAGGACTGTTGTCGGTTCCAGGTTCACATGCACAAGTTTAACACAACCACAGATTCTAATAGTCTTCCATATCTTCGGAGGGCCATTAATACGGTATTCCTGTGTTGCATGTTTGGTTCGTCTCAATATGTGTTGGTTTCCCCTCAAGAAAAACTCCACAAAAGATGATATACTGCCTAGATTGCCTAAAGACTACAAATTCCAAATAAAAATATCTTTCAATAACATGTTCTGACCATCCAAAAAAAAACATAACAGGCTGAAATTAAATTTTCTTTTTTACCTGTATTAATAATGGTGTATATCTTTTTATTAATATGCAAAAATTCTAATTGCTTACAGAAAAGTTCAATGTATGCTCTATCGTATGTAAATGTATGAATCACAATGACAACAGATAATGGGTAATAAATAGAGTACCGGTACCATACTCTTAACTCGACAATACTGAGTTACTTGCATTCGTGAATCAATGTTCTTCTCTAGCGAAATGCTTAAGAAGGAGAACATCGCTTCACTCGTGCAAGTTAAAAACTGTATTTCCTTCCCGCTCACTGAGTATTCTATAAACATTTATCAGAATATCTTTAACATTAGAGTTACATCCCTTAGCAGGCATCTTCCATTATAAAGATTAGTAAATTAGTACGTGTATATGCATTGATGTAAAAAGAATAATTTAATACCGGAATCCGGGTAAACTATATTAACGGATGTTTTATACTAGTTTTTGTAAAAAGCAAGAAAAGAAGAAGGTTGAACATCATAAAATAAACAGTGTCGGTGAGATTATACAAAAATAGCTCAGTCTGGAAAGGGTTAATGATTTTATTAGAAACCTACAGTCACACAGGGTTCTGTCATTTAAGCAGTTACAGACATGTCTGTACTTTTACACAGACAGTATTGCATCTGATCCCAGTCAAGGGTTTAGTGTAATCTGGTACTAAATCATTTTTGTGGGAGTATATTGTTGTCCTTTCAAGGCAAAACTATGTTTCTGTCTGCCCAACTTTCTGCAGTGTCCATAGCTCTGCCGTGGTGTGTCTATCTCTGTTGTGATGTATGTACATGTAGCTATGTAATGATGTGTGTAGCTCTGTTGTGATGTATGTACATGTAGCTATGTCATGATGTGTGTAGCTTTGTTGCGATGTATGTAGCTATGTCATGATGTGTGTAACTTTGTTGTGATGGATGTAGCTCTGTGATGTATAATACATGTATGTATCTTTGCTAAAATTGACTGAGTTTGTTACAAAAAAATAAAGATTCCTCCTGGGCAAGATGAAAAGAAGCAATGATGAAATAATAGATGACTTGTGAATTCCAGGAGTGTTGACAGGTCTGTAGATTAAAAAAGACTGCCGCTTTATTAACATGTAACTTCTATTCACACTGTGTTATTACAAGAAGGTAATAAGCTAATCACAGTCTAAACTGAAGCCAGTGAGCTGTGAAAAGAAATTCATTCATGTATGTTGCATTTACATAAGCAGCTTTGCGGTTGAGCATCCGTAATGGAATATATAAATTGTTATTCAATGAAAGGATTTTGCTTGAAAAGCCCTTTATGCAAAATTAATACCCACTTAACATGTTCGAATGTAACCATTTTATATAGTAATTGCCTTCCACACCCCATGAAGATGGTTATATTTACAATGTAATTACAGTGTGGAGATCATACCAATGGTTTTACAATCCTTGAAGTAGTTAGTTATAACTTATTTACGTGCCTATATCAAATTAAGGTTCAAGCATGTATATCATGATCAGGCAGTTAATCTGCCTCGACTGCCTGTCCACAATAGAAGTTAGTGTTAGTATGATAGAAGAAACCCTCTACTCCGAAAGTAGCAAGGGATCTTTTATATGCACTTTCACACAGACAGGACAGTACATACCAAGGCCTTTGTTGAACCAGTTGTGGACACTGGTCAGTGTAAGAGGAAGTACACCTACTGATTAAACCTTGCAGAGAAATCACCCTGGGTTGGAGTCGATACTGAGATTAAGAATCCTATATGCCATGAATGGGATTCGAACCCAGTACCTACTAGCCTGAAGCCCAAAGTGTTAACCACTGCACCACGGAGGCCGGTCAATCCTTAATTTTGTACAGTATAACACTTCACACATTACCCTCACATTGGTAAAATATAACATTGGTTTGTTTACGAATACCACTGATTCAAATACACATGGTCTCAGAAAAAACCTGCAGCCAAAACATGGGCTACTCTGACCAAATAACCGCAAAGGGTCTTTTATGTGCACTTTCCCACAGACTGGCAGGATAGGACGCCATGGCCTTTAATGAACAAGTTATGGATCACTGGTTGGATTGGGAAATAGCCCAACAGGTTCACCGAGGAGGATCAATCCTTCAACCTCTCGAACCTAAGGCATATACTATTGCACTGAGCTATGTCCTGTTCTCTCACATTGTGAATTGTACAATTTTTCACATCACTGAATGGACTGTCTGAATAAATTTGAGTTTCATTATGTAATATGCTTTATGCTTTTGTTTTAATTGTTGTTAAAGATTATTCCACAATTATTAGTTAGTAGTTAGTTATAACTTATTTACGTGCTTATATCCAATTAAGATTCAAGCACGTCCAGGACAGAAGTTAGTGTTAGTATGATAGAGAAAACCTGCTACTCCGAATTGAAAAGTAGCAAGGGATCTTTTATATACTCTTTCTTCTTGTAGGGTCTACAACACAAATCAGCACTTCAGAAAAGAACCGCAGCAAAAATAGCAGCAAGACGGCAGATTGGAAAAGCATATTCAACGCCAATATACAGTTCAATAGTCCAAAGTATATTTCTTTTCATTATAGATTCTTTTATGCTTTCATATCAATCTGTAGCCTAATACAAAGCTTAATTTTACAGACCTACACCATCTTGTTTTAATACTTGTATAGTCTATTTTATAGGTTCAACTGTTTAAACCATAGCATCAAAGTTACAAGCTGCAATAATTCACAATCTTGTTTTAATGCTTGCATAATCTACATCATAGGTTCAACAGTTTCAACCATATCATCAACATTATAAACCACAATGTTCTATGCAGGTGTGACATGAACAAAATAACTATAGTTCGACTCAGTGACTATATTTGATTTGTATAGTACACATTGGGGCAATATTTGATCTTTATTACCCATATGGGAAAAGAGATTGAAGGCTATTATTTATATATCTTGCATGCCCAACCTTGCCCATAAGCTGGTGTCTGTTGTTAAACCATTATGCCTAATGTAAGTTAATTCAGAAAATTAACTGTTTTTGGTTTAAAAACATCTTTTGTTGATTTTGATGTTGGACATTATACCATAATCTGATTTGTATTCCAGTATCAAGCTTAGTCAAATTGAAGGAGTCCCATTCCCTTGGTACCGGTATCTCTCCACATTTACCAGCTCCAGAACAAGCATGGGATAAACAGAATGATGATGAGAAGGGTGAAGGATTGGACGATCAGAAGGATGAAGACATAGAAAGAGAGGGAGATAAAGAAGCTGTGAATGATGAGGCGGAGTTCAGCAAACAGCTCGAGTGTGTAACTCTTGATGCTGTTGTGGATAACGAAGATGATGCTGAACTCGAATCACAGGTTACAACTGATATTACGGGTAAGCAGATGTTGAATTGGCCCTCTTGAGAGCAATTCTTCCTCAGATCAAAAGAGATAATTTAATGCCATTTCCAGACCGGTGAATGGTAAACGGATGACAGAATATTTGATTTTATTGTGGCAGATTCTTTTCAGGTCTTCTCAAATGTGTAACACACTAGCAGGCAAAATCATTTATTGTAATTTTGCTATTTGTATCTAATTGTTGTTTACTATCTTTAATTTTCGGTATTAAAAAAACTAAGAAATTAATAATAATTTGTCAGAACAAAACTAGACATCTTGTTTTTCAGTCAAAATTGAAAAATGTTCCAAGTTAACTGCAGAAGCAACAAGATCAGTAGTATCAACATCAGTAGTATCAACATCAGTAGTATCAACATCAGCAGCAGCAGCAGCAGCAGCAGCAGCAGCAGAAGAAGCATCATCAGAATCTATTCCATGTTTAACGTCACCACCAGTGTGTGATGACGTCACTCCAGCATGGTCAATGGCAGCTGCAGCTAGGTTCATGTTAGCACACCACGTACAGCGCCCATTCCGGGACTCTAAAGCTGTCTGCTCACAGAAAGTCGTTCAAGCTGATGCTGTTGATATGGGCTTGTCTGAAGGAATTGTTTCAATCACTATCAGAGGTGACGTGTCCACGCTATAGGCAGGTCAATGTCGTCTCCATGTTGTGGCACTTTCTGTGTACTGTTGCCTGTTCATGTACTGAGATGATTGTTGCACTTACTGTGTACGGTAGCTCTATCTTTATTGCATGTTGGATACTAAGCACTGGTTTTAATTATTTCTTTTGTACTCTTTGAGTTGTCGTCATCAGTATAATTATTATTGGATTAACATCAATTTATACTATAATTGAATGTTCTTATGTTGTGTGCTGGACTGTATACAAGTGTCGTTATTACTTGTAATCACATCGTAGAAAGAGACTACAGTCAAACCTGCTTGAGCGGCCACCTGTATTAAGCAGCCACCTGTCTTAAAGGGTCACCTTAATATCCCACCAAATGATCAATTTTAGTGTATTATGACTTGTATTAAGCAGCCACCTGGCTTAAGAAGCCAATTTTGTTAGTCCCTTAGGTGGCTGCTTAAGACAGGTTTGACTGTATAATGTATATTGTAGTTTGTCTTTGCATGTTTCTTTTTTTTTCAGCCATTTTTGTCCAAATTATATGAAGCATGATAATAAGCTATTACATAATTTTTATTTATCCAATATAAATAAGTTATAGGAAAAACTAATCTTATACTATGTTGCATTTATATCTTAATGGAAGCATAATTATATACAGTTGAATCCTGTTGGCTTGAACACCATCAGTGCTCGAGAAACTGTTGGACCCATCGGGTAGTTCGACCCAAGCATCAGCAACTTAATATAAGGGTTTAATTAGGGACTTCGATCTTGGTTCGAGCGTTGCCATGTATTCGACCCTTCCGAGTTCAAGCCAATGAGATTCTACTGTACATTCAAAGATTGAAATAGTCATAACAGACTGCGTTTCCAAAACAAATAATGGTGTTGCATCAAATTGTATTTTTGTTTTATTCTTTGAGAAATCATTTGCCTGGTTATTGCAAAACTAAACATCAAGTAAATGATGTAAGGGATCATTTAAACTAAACAAAAATGTTTCTTTAATGTCACGTAATATTTATTTGACTGACATACATGTGTAGCGTCATGCAATTATCCACTTTTTAAGATTTTTAACAATTGGCTAATTTGGCTGATTGCAATGAGAAATATAATTAAAATGCAATGTATATATTTTTTTTCATCAAGAATTTTTATTCACAGATGAAGCAAATGCAACAACTGTCGGAGACCTACAGAACAAGTTGACAGACTCACAGACGAATGTACATGGCAATAAATGGCAAAAAGCTGCAATGAAGAATTCTCAAAGTAAGGTTTACATGATATGACTTTTACTTTAAAAGAAATTAACTGGATGGAAAAATATTTATTTCATTTTACAAAATTTGTATGTAATAAAAGAAAACATTTTATAATTACTATTCCTTAGTATTTTTCGACACATTATGGTAATAAAGTTTAATATGGTCATTTATGTAATAATATGACTGGATTGCACCGGTCACACAGGCAATGATAGTTGTCAATATGCTGTCAGTCATTAATTTGTAAACATCTTGCTCAATGGCTACATCACATCTAAGATATTAAATTGTTTGCAGTTATTAGTTATACCGGTAGTTATAACTTATTTACGTGCTTATATCCAATTAAGGTTCAAGCACGTCTGTCATGGTCACACAGTCAAGCTGCCTCGACTGTCTGCCCACGACAGAAGTTAGTGTTAGTATGAGAGAGGAAACCCGCTACTCCAAATTGATAAG
>JAUTCZ010050789.1:0-11100 GCA_032273805.1 Melanodrymia brightae | reverse complement strand
ATTCTGCAACATGTTATTATATATTATAAACTAAAAATAACACTTAGAAATATTATTGCCTCCAAACAATTGATATACATGTATGTTAATATAATTATTATATATTAGATACGAATTCTATTTCGTATTTGTGTAACTTGTCTTCGGCGGTTTCCGTAAGCTACATGTAAGGGTACAACGAGCCAAAAAATTGGAACAACTTCAGTTTATTTCTGCAAATTTCAGTTTATATTGCAAGCAATGAACATCGAAAATTCTGCGGTGATTAAATAAAATTCTACGGCGTAAAATTATGAATTCTGCACCTATTTTGCATGAATATAGATTTTCGCACGGACGAACTACTATTCTGCAGTGTGGGACAAATTCTGCAAATTTTTCCATTTCCACGACTCACGGAATTCATTGGAGAGTGTTTTATGTATGTAATACATTTTTGTATGTAACATGTAATATTTAGTCTTTTATATATGTGTGATATCATATAATGTGTCACCTACCTTCTTTTCTTAATTTAAAAATATCCATATTATATAGATAATTTATTATTAAATTCAAATATACTAGATGTGATAATTGTGGTATTATACACAAATGTATTTAAGCACTTGCACAGTTTAAAGAGCAGTAATTTAATAATTAATTTTATTTGGATTCATATGAAAGATATGTCATTATGTATGTTTTGGGAACTGTTCCGTCATTATAAGATTTGACCTCAGCATTATTGCAAAAGAATTCGTTGTTTTTATTGGTGATGAATAACATATACCATACATGTATGCACATACAAACCATATGAATAAGTTAACTGTTATCAATATTCATACACATAAGAGCAAAAGCTCGTATAAATCCCATGACAAGAGCCACATTGGAAATGACTTGCATGAAAGAGGGCTCCCATATTGGTAAATAGTATCGAGGGAGATACAGTATTAATATCAGTAACCCTGACTTTGCTATTCTGTTTACATACAAACATGACATGAATGATCGATTTAGCTTATTGAAGTGTAGTGGATGTACATATTTTATGAGTTCATAAAAAACTTGTTGGTCTTAAAAGACTGTTAGATGATTTATATCAATAACCTATTGTTTAATTACCTGGAAGACTATCGGGAAATTTGTTAGGTGCTAATAAATACTGTATTATGTGAAGTATTCAATATTCTATTCAGTAATGTAGGAAGAGGGAGGCACATTTGCATGTTCCACCACACCCAGATTTTATGCTTTTGAACAAAACTATGTTTTAAGATCAGATACTTTTTTTCATTTCAAAACTGTGTTCCCAACCCCATACATTTTGTTATCTTCATACATCAGTGATAATTTAAATGTAAGTAAGAAAACCACCAAAAATAGTGTTTGATCTTGTGCATCTGAAGAAAGATAGAACAGATGCTCTTGTTTACAAACAACATTTCGTGGAAATTAGAAATAGATTAGACATGATTAGATATGTACATACATATTTACACTGATGGGTCACAAGATGGGACTTCTGTGGCCTCTGCTACAGTCTTCCCATCAGATACTATTTCCATGAGATTGCCTGATTCGGCATCTATTTTTACTGCCGAAACCCAGGCAATCATTAATGCTGTGGACAAAATTAAGATTTCAAATGTATCAAAGTTGATTATGTTTACAGACTCACTTTCGTGTCTTCAGGCTTTACATCACATGAAGCTGGAACATCCCTTAATTGGGATGGTGATACGAAAGTGTGTCTTTTTATCATTTGCCAACTTGTATTGTGTTTCGTACCAAGTCATGTTGACATTGCAGGCAATGAAAACGCAGATTTAGCTGCCAAGTCTGCTTTGAATTGGCCTCATGTCAAGATGGGTGTATCATACACTGATGTTAAATATGATACATGTATAAACAAATATATTCTGTCTAACTGGTGAAGTGTTTGGTACAATGCTTCATTCTGTCAAGCCAGTCCTGGGAGAGTGGCAGTCCTCCTACTGACAAAGCAGGAAGTATGAGGTAGTCTTATGTCATAATAATGGAATGATAATTAGTATGCTAATATGCAGATTAAGTAACTTTTTTCACATGTCAAGATGGTTTATGAAACAATTACATGGCCACGAACACAACAAAGTTCTAACTGCACACCAATTCCTCCTAACCAAATAATTAAACTAATTATTAACCGGACACAAATACATTAATTCAGTGAACGTTTACTGCTACGTAAATCGTGATCAGACATCATAAACAACCATCACACATTCTGTCTGAAGGCTCAGCAGTCTCTTATCGTCACTAGCCATGCATCATGTGCGAGGGGAATACTTCTGTGCGTTTCATGTTCAAACCAACTTCTTAAATTATTATATCGACAGAAGCAAGTCTTTAGAGACAACCCCAACGTAATAAGCATAAAATGTGTAAACTGGTAATACCAGGTTGGATAATATAACAATTAATGTAGCAATACACACAATTCAGATGAGAGTTCAACATGAAACATCAATCCATAACGGTACTGCAAAGTACGGTAGGTTCCTTTGAGTAGTGCTCAGCCTTCGGTCATTGACCTGGTAGTGTTGCAGTAATTCGGGCCTTGTTACAGGAATAATTTAATTTGGACATACCGGTACCAAATTTAATTGAGTTTCGGACTGATTATTATATTGATTTAAACTATTAAATTAATTATTAAAGTGTGTAATTTGCAATAATTGAGTGTGTCATGTTTAAATAAATTATTTGTGTTAGAAAATTAATTCATCAGCATAGATTGGAAACTGGTAACAATTTGGTTTGTCTGCTGTTTGAATATAAGAATATGCAAATACATGTATATCAATACGCCAGAAGAGGTTGTTATTTTAGTGGTGCTGAATCATTTATTCATTTTATTTTAAAGGAAATAAACAAAATTGTAATAGGATAAATAAAATTTGATTCTCGTGTTTGTTAATATATTAAAATATCAACCTCACGTCGTTAATCGGTATTTGTCTTGGTAAAAGCCTCGAAAAATACTGATTAACTCACACTCTATTTGTATTTTACATATTAACAAACAATTGTTACGAATCGTCTATATATGTAGCATTTCCATAAATATTACTTTGTTTTTTTACTGTTCCTTTTCTCCCTTTCAGTTTCTAATATTTACTAGAATTCATGCAGCTTTGTGAAATTATTTTCAAAGTGGTTTTTATTTTGATAATGTTCAAATCGACTGGTTCAATTCCATTACTGACAGTGAATTGACTAGGTGGAATGGTATGCATGATGTAATTGAGTGGTGAGCCAAATATTAGCTTTTCTCGTACTTGCAGATTGCACACAGGCACCATTAACATGAAAATCAATTTCTCCAATTTGTGATGAAGAAAATAATATTTGCAAACTGTTAGACAATTTGGGTGTATAGTAATCTGTTGAACCTTTTTCTACCCAGGTATTGAAATTTAAAGCACAAAAGATAAAAAGTTTGTTTAACGACACCACTGGAACACATTGATTATTAATCAGCGGTTATTGGATGTGAAACTCATGGTTATATCAACAGGTCACAGAGAAAACATGCTGCCACCTTATACAAGTAGGCTACTCTTTTTCGAATAACAGCAATGGATCTTTTATTTGCACTTTCCCACAGATAGGATAGTAAAAACCACGGCCTTTGATAAACCAATCGTGGATCACTGATTGGAACAGGAAATAACCCAACTGGTCGTCTGAGGGGGATCGATCCATCGATCTATCAAACCTCAGGTGGACGCTCTTGTGCTGAGCTATCTTTTCTCATCCTTCGGTTTGTACACTATGTATCCAATGTACATACGTCTAGTTGAATATTCTAGCTAACTAATTATTATATGTATATACAGCAAACCTGTATTTAGGATTCTCTGCAAGAGGTTTCATTTTTGTGGGTTGGGGTTGGGGGAAGTGGACTTTCAATAGCAAAAGCATTTATATATTCAAATAATTGTTTTAAAAATATGCCGATATTGATTGGGTTTAATAATGTAAGCAAATGTTTATTTGCATTTTAAAAATAGTTAAAATTGGAAGTTGACCCTCAATTTAGTTAGGAAATCAAAGTTTAATTAAAATAATGCTTTTGCATGCATTTAAAGACAAACTATTTTAAGAACTGTATTTGGAAGTTGGTTCCATAATGTTGCCCCAGAATGTGAAAAGTCTCATCACAAATTCTCTATTAATGTTCGTTTATATAAAATATTAAAAATCGATGTGTTTTAAGCCACATATGTTGTCTAACATGATGTGACAGGATGTATTCAACAGAGTACCAGTCTGCAAACAAGCATAACATTAATAATTTGGTTGAGTAACCTCAATTTAATGAGAGATATGCAATATGCATGTTGTGATTAGATCAATATAAAACCTCTCTTTTTCTTCTCCCTCTCTCCCTCCCTTCCCCCTCCCTCCATCTCCCTCCCTCTCTACAATGTTAGTAAAAACATACAAGTGACTGAAAGAGTATCAGAATTACTAGTTGTACAAAGCTTTATTGATATGTTTATTTGGTAGCTCACTGGGCTACCAGCACTTGTTAAAGCAGTAACCCAGGAGCAAAATCTTGGTAGCCCCGGGCTTCCGGGGATGGAATTTATCCAACCCTGATTTTACAATATTTTTTTGTAGGTGAAACAATTAATTGTTTTCAGTTGCAAAATTCAAACCATCCATCATGTATTTATCCAATATGTTGTACTAGTAAATCATCCATATTCCCTATTCCGGGAAACTATTAATTATTGTCGTCCATTATGTATTTATCTAATATATAGTAGTCTTAAATCATTCGTATTCATTTCCGTGAAAATTCGTTAATTATTGTCATTAATCCTGTATTTATCCAAAATGTAGTAGGCTTCACCAACACGCAATTTAGCAATGATCATCTCCCATTTCCCAAGAGCATGTAATTAAAGCATGTTAATAACATAACAAGTACATTAATGTTTATGCCTACTGTGTACAAGCAGTAATTTGTGAAATTATCGTATGTCATTATTAAATGCATTACCAGTATTTACCAGTTGTTATTTACAGACACACTCTGGTTATCCACGGTGTCGCTATCATTAGTATTCTAGGAGTGATTTTCAAAGACAAGCAATTGGCTGTCCTGCGAAGATATCCGTGCATTGGTACATTTCATGCAGTGGATGAAATAACGTTATATCTTTGGGGGTGTACAGTAGTTATTTGTAGGTGTAAACGATGAGTTGTTTTGAAATAATTTCTTAAGGTGTGTAAGAAATAAAATACTGCAGTAATTACACTCGTGTCCATTAAATATCAATTGTCTTCAAACTATTTAAAAATATATATATAACTCTCATTTGCTGCGAGATACACATGTAAATATCTAACAGTCACTCATGTATTAGTCTTTAGTCGAAAACAAAATAGGTGTGCTTAGGGTAACCCTACAGTGAAACCCCTCTAAACTGGACCCTCAGTAAACCGGAATTCCCTCTAAACCGAACCTATTTCAAAGACCCAAACAGCCTTATGTGCTGTATTTAAACCTCAGTAAACCGAACACCCATCTAAACCGAATATTTTACGCTGTCCCACAGGTGTCCGGTTTAGAAGGGTTTCACTGTATATGTATTGAAAGCAAAAGGAATGCATTACCTTGCTTACCTTCATCACATATTGTTAATACATGTATACATGTATTATTTAGCGAATGTATGTTTATTCCAGTTTTCTTTTATATATTAGGGAATTAAATAAAAGTATTTGGTAAAATACAGATTCCTACCTACCCTAAAAATATTGACATATTACATTTATCCTAAACACACCTAATACTGATGTAATGGCAGATGAGTAACAGAGTGTATAAATTTAGCCCCATGTCTTATTCTCATCTTAAACTCAACACAAGTTCTGAAGTAAATTGAACCGTTTTCTATCGATTGTTGAAGCCCATTTCATGTCAGTATTTTACATGATTGTGCTGCACACCCAACCTTTTGTTTGAGATTAGTAAATGCTACTTCCTATTCCTGATTTCAATTATGTAAATGAACCACAGTTGAAGCTTGGCCATTATAACAGATTTCTAATGGAAAGCAGTAAATTGCTTGCAATAATACAAAAACTGCTTTCATCAACTTGAAAATATTATGTAGAATGTCTTTTTTATATTAGATCTTTTATTATCTTAATGTTTTTGTAGAATCGGTATTTATATTAATGTCATCAAAACAATGTTCTTGGAATCTTTTGATTATGTTGCCATAGTTTGATTGATAATTTACATAAGATTTACATATTTTAGCGGCAGAGTTTGTCATTTCAATTCACTGGTAATGAGGTTGCACTTATGATGAAGTTTGTCTGTGTTCACAGTGTTACCCCTCAATGCATAGTTAGGCCTATCGACAGGGAAGGGAAGGAACAAGCAATGTGTTTAAAAAATAACGATATCGTGTTGTTGTGTCCCTGACTGTTCGAATTGAGGAGGAGACGTGAAGTTCCCAAAAGATGATATTCTAATAGAGACTGTGGTTAATCGCAGTTAGAAGGTACAGTCACTATAAACAATTCACTACTAGACCTTCAATGCCTGGTTGGCCCTCTATTGGTCCTAAAGGGGAGCTAACTCTATTGCCATTATTGGGAAGTCAAGAATGTCTCCCATTTGGTTTATTGACATAAGACCAAAAAAGGGAATGTTTTCTGTAACATGTTAATTTTTTAGGGTAAGTAGGCCTTTTTTATTGTCTTCTTTTTTACCAATAATTTTTTATACATATAAAAAATAATATATACATGTATATAATAATTTAATATAGCAAATGTTTTGAGTAGCAGTGTAAAATTAGGATAGGTATAGTTACCTTAAATACACACATTTATGTTTTTTAGCCTAATACATGTTGCTCTGTTTGTAATCTTTCCCATTTTCCCCTTGTTCCTGCACTGTATGTGTACAGGCTAATGAGTATAAATTGTCACATAACATTAATTATTGCCACAAGATTACATTCCACAACACCGACTCCCAGCTACGGCTGTAGGCAAATCTCTGGCATTTGATGATTGTAACAGTGATTAGCTTCAAATGTCATTTGTACAACACTTGCTTTAGGTTCTTTGACCACTGCCCACACTATTTAGTGTAACATTTGTCCTCTGGGAATGATATTTCATACTCTACAATCAAATGAGGTAAGGCTGCTTGACAATTTCAAATTCTGAAATCCTGTACAGACTTAGTTGCTGCCAAACTGTGTTGAGCATTTTGTAGTTTATCCGCTAGTTATCTGTGAGTAACAGAAGAGATAGTTATTCTGGAATATCTCTGAAGCCATGATGAACAGTAATCATGTGATAGGTGTAGATTAAGAACTGTCCTTTATTATCCATAAGTTATAGAGATTGCAGTTTAAAAAGAAGAAGAAATATTAACTGTGTGTGAGGTCACACCCCGTCTGCTCATTTCTATTGTATAACTCTTCTTTTTTCATTGTTTGAGCAATGTAGCATGCTGTAATAAATAAAATACTATACTCATTCTCGCAAGATACAGTATATTTACAACTCGTGTATTTTTAATTGTACATTTACTAGCTTTCGCTTGTGATGTACGACTGAAAACACCTGTAAATAAACGGTTTCATAGGAACTCATTTAGTATTCTATATTTATTATCTACAGAGGAAAAGAGATACATGTACATGTATAGAGGTTTGTGGGTAATAGAGAGCGATAACCTTTTGCTGCAAGGTTTTAACATTACAGAACACAGAATAAGCAGTATCTACATGAATGCCCAAATTTACTAGTTTTGTCTAAATGAAAATAAACTTAATATAATATAAAGTCAACTTAATTTGACGAAATATTTGCTAGAAAAAGTCCCTTAAAATGTCTAGAAAGTGTCACGTATTATACATGTGTAAGGTATGCTTGGCATATTAATTTAGGACATGTCATTATGCCTAAAATATCCATCCATGCTTTATATGCTTGATAAAAAAGGACAATGTTTTGTTTTCTTTTTGGTTACCTTGACACAATTAAAGACACATGACGGCATTCCTTTAATCAGTTTGACTATACATTCATTCATCCAGTGTTCAGAGATTGTCTACAAGCTGGTGATGATCTACTAATACCATACATACCAGTATGAGAGCACGGAATCTCATTAAGTATGGTAAAGGGATTTCTGTGGGCCTGATCTGACCTGACGCAGGTCAATCGTGGATCAATACAAGCCAGTGCGTCCCTCCCTCCCTGTATGCGAGGTCTCATTGTTAAACAGTGTAAGATGTGAAGCACAGTCCTATGTACATGCAGTTGTCACAGACAGAACAGTCATGGGTGGTGCTGTTCTAAGTACATCAAATATGGATGAAGACTTTCATGTGACACTTACAAGTCGTAATGGTTATTGATTGATGGTGCTTGCTCATTGAGTGGTCATATCACGATTATCTCGCAATGCATAGCCAACATTATTATTTCTTGTGCGACTCAGCACGGTGGGTTTTTATCACAAATATCTTTTAGGTAAGTAAATTTACTCTGAATCTGGGCAGGAATTCTTTATAGTACTTTATAGATATCAGCAGAAATCATTTTTCATTTGTTAACATTATGTTGTGTTGTGCGTTTCTAGAAAATAGTAATATATTTAAATACATGTACATTAAAAATATTCATGGATACATGTATTTGACTGAAATGTTTAACTTACTTGAAGTATATAATTGTTTTATCAGTATGTACCACATTCATGTCTGTGCCATTAAAATGGAAATGTTGCATTTGATTTTAAATTGTGGTTATAAAAATTATGATAAAGTTACATGGCTATTTTTCAATCGTAAATAACTACCGTATACAATTGACAGATATTTCGGTCACACCTAATGACTAAAAGAAATTAAATACTGTAAATTTGTAGGTAGATATTTAATAAATATTGGTGTTAAATATCAGGGGTGTAGTATGGTTTCATCCAAACCCCATGTTATAAATAATGTTATTTAATCCCACCTCCTTTTTAGAAAAACACTAGATGTTTTTTCATTTAACTGATTTTGGTTTCAAGATTTAATGATTTGTAATCGGCTGAAATGTTCTGAGTGTACAATTCTACTTAATGAATGTTTGTCCATGTTAGAATTGTGGGATATATTGTTAAAATATTAAAAAGTCATTTTAATACATGTACATTTGTTGTCTTTATTATGACTACAAAATGTGCCGCCAATTCAAGTATTGAACCATGAATGAAAAAAGAAATATACAATGTATATTATTATGCTTGTCAATGTTTGGAATCATTGTACAATGATGGACATAAATAAACCAATCATGTTAAATATGAACAAACAAAATGTAAAATTATTATAAACATACATATTTGTATGTAAAGCAATCTTTTGAGTCTTTATTTATTTTGTAATACGAATCTCCTGTTTTGATGTCAAAACTTTTGTTTGACGCTCGTCGTTCATGTTAGGGTTCATTGTTGAGAGGTCTGCATGTATACATTATTTATACATGGTTCGTAAGTTTTTGGGTAAAGCTTGACTAATCCTACATTTGTGAACCACAGCTTGTCGTGGCTCCAATAAACAGCTGTTTTTACGACACACAACTGAGTGCTAATCAATGTCTGCTAATCGATTACAGGACAACAACATGCGTACATATACACTATATGAACACTTGAGATGTTTGTGTTGTGTTGGGAACTATTTGATTAAAATTACAACCTAATATCAACTATAGTTTCTTCTTACTGTCTAACAAAATCCACTTAGCAGCTAAAGTCCTGATGATATTTCACCCGAGAATGCAAACAAATTTGACGAATCAAATTTTAATGTTCTTATGCTATTTCGTCACAACCATTTTTGTGTTCATTCGACTAGGTATCTGTTTGACTCTATTTATAGAATCTCTTACTGTTGTAATATATAGATACAGTAGCAATTCCAAACCAAGGGAGAATTTTTTTTTTTTTTGTAAAGCTCTGCATTCACAAAAAAAGAAATTCTCCCGTGGTTTGAAATTGCCTAATCTAAACCAAAGAAAACAGTAATTGATTCTTCTTTTTACTTATTTATCTACAACAGGGAAACAATTACTTACAAAAGTGAGTTCAATCTTGTCTCAATCGTACACACATGACATTACTAACTCAATTAACTATAAGTGAAAAAATATTGTTCGATGCTACATAAAATTGTGTCACAAGCTCAAGATACATCATTTGAAAATGTTATTTTGGTAAAATTTTACAACATGAATTAAAAACTTGGAGAATATAAATACATATTACGACAAAATAAAAAGTAACATGATGTCATCGGTGTTGAAACATATGATATCACTTTCACCCTCCTTGTGTTCAATAGGGCGAGCACTCACGAACAATGTGATTGGTACCGATAGTGTACTATCATATTAATTTAATCTTAGATGCAAACTCCGATGACAAAACGTTGTCTCAGTAGCAGAACGCTTACCCTATTGAACTCAAGGCTTATATACCCGGTAAGTTGTTCATGACTTTTGTTAGGTGTATCCAGGTAGATTGGTGTGGATGAATATATCATCTAGATCTAAGTACTTGATAGCATTTTCAAACTCTGATTGAAAGCTAGCTAACTCAGTCCAGTGAGCAAGAATGTTATATACATATTAGCCATTGAGTACATGGCACAGTCTGGACATGTCAGTGAATTCATTTCCAGTATGATGCGTAAATTGGCCGTGTGTTGGGAATGTAGTTAAACCTATTGGCATGATTTTGCAAACTCTCCTGTGATAAGTTACCTGCAAATGGCCTGTTATTGGCTTTTCATCAGATCCTAACAGGGAATAAGTATGGTTGTGATGCCTAATAAGTAAGAATCTACCAAAACAACCTGACATCTCTTTTTAGAAGTGTTGTTTCTCTTTGTTATGTAAATAAATGCAAATATTATCAGAATTGTTTTTGGTACTGCAAATTGAAATTCCCAACCGTTGAATTATCTAACAACATAGTGTTTTGTCTTAACTAACCAAAATGATGAAAAACAATCATGACGGACGTGACCAATA
>JAUTCZ010050778.1:0-11103 GCA_032273805.1 Melanodrymia brightae | reverse complement strand
TATTGTTTTTTTTCATTAAAAGTAGCCTTTGTGGCATAATTGGGTTTGTTCTCACACTTTTTTTTACTAAATGTAATCCATTGTTTTTTTGAACCCCCCCCCCCCCCCCCCCAACAAAGTGTGTATTAATCCTGACTACATCTTGGATCCACATCCTACCTTGATAGCTCAGTTTTACTCTCAATAAAGTTTACTGTTTAATAGTACAGACATTTTAATGACACATAAAATAAGCTAATTACTTTTAATATGAAGCTTTCCCAAGCTGGCCACTATATTAATGAAGTTGGGCAGTGATCTGCATGTGAATAAATATCTTGAAGTTGAGCATCAAAATGATTTTATTGGGCAGAGGGGAACATTTTATGACCAAACTGAAAGAAGTAAACACCACAGATATCACATGGTGAATATATTACTCTTGTCCGTTTTCTGCACATTTTCTGTTGGTATTCAGTTTTTTCTGTTGGTATTCAGTTTTTATCTGTCGGTGTTCAGTTTTTTCTGTTGGTGTTCAGTTTTTATCTGTTGGTATTCAATTTGTTCTGTTGGTATTCAGTTTTTATCTGTTGGTATTCAGTTTTCTGTTGATATTCAGTTTTTATCTGTTGGTATTCAGTTTTCTGTTGGTATTCAGTTTTTTCTGTAGGTATTCAGTTTGTAGATGTGTGCTGAATTGACTGATATGTTGGTTTAGATAAAGGTTTTGTGTTCCACATTGAGATAGCTGGTGATTAGAATATCTTTGTAGCGATCTGCAAAATAAGCAAGTTTGCATATATCCCTGTACATATCATAAACATATCCATTAGTCAAGTAACACAGGATCTGAATAATCTGCAGTATGGGAGCGGCACATAGCGCAGTGCAAGAACATCTGCCTGAGGCTCGATGGGTCGAAGGATCGAACCTCCTCAGGGGACCCATTGGGTTATTCCTTTTCTAACCAGTGATCCATAAAGGCCTATCAAAGGCCCTTATGTGTACTATCCTGTCTGTGGGAAAGTGCATATAAAAGGTCCCTTGCTATTATTCAAAGAAGAGTAACCTATGTGGCAGCAGTGTTGATATAACCGTGCATTTCACATCTAATAACTGCTGATTGATTTTGATAATCAATGTGTTCCAGTGGTGTCATTAAACAAACAAACTTTATCTTTATCTCTGCAGTACAAGCAGTACCATATTACTAATTAAGACATGGCTCTTCATTTATATACGTTATCATTGACATTGTTATTACATTGTGTATCATTAACCTGAATGAGCTACACATATCTACAGAAACTAGGACAGTTTAAATTTCTAATGAAAACTATGTCATCAATAATTTACATTTACATCTATTTTTTACTTGATGTCAATTTTATCCGTGTTTTAAACACTCCAGAGGATTTGATTTGAAGCATATTGTATTGCTTGTACAAAATAGATTGTACAACAAGCTACTGTCAATGTCTGGGACAGGCAACAAACTACATGTAGTCCCTGGATTACATTGTATACCTGGCACTGATACCTGGATAACATGTTCAGATTGTCACTGAACGTACACGTAGACTTGCTAAATCATTTTGACAAGGCATAGTAGTACCCAATTCAAATAATTTAGACTATTTTTTTTTCACATATTCAGAATTGCATCACAACACTGACAACAGATAGATTTCGTGAGAACAGAATTAAGTGCACAAAGTAAAAATTTAATTCATATAGAGTGAGTATTTTTTCACACTCATATCTGAAGTGAAATGTTTATGGCATAACATTTTTGTTATAAAGAATGTTAAAACATATGTTTGTAAACCAAAATAATATAATTCATTAGTTTTCCAAAAATTATAAAAACAAGACTATCATTGCATGGAATGAACAGTCTTGTGGGTGGATAGGTTTTTGGATATTTTGAGAAAATTAAGTTATAGATTGGTTCTGTTACCATACAAATAATGTTAGTTTGCGTGATGTGATGATGCAGCATGTTTGGAGTCGCTGGATGAAACAGCAGTATAGGGATTGTAATGTTGATCAATATTCTCATTGTGTTCTGTCGTAATCACAGTAGGAGAGAAGTACAATTAGTGAAAGAAAACTTGTACACAACACATGTTGCATTCCAACCCACGTACGTGCAGTCTGTTTGTTAATATACCTACTGTAAACCATTAAAATTTCGCGTGCGTTTAATTTTAGCATAGTTCGCACCCAATCTCAATTCGCAAAATTTATAAGCACTCATAATTTTAGCTTATAAAGTGCTTGCAATAAGGCGAGGGTCATTTGCGAAATTTAAACGTCGTGAACATGCGCTTAGGGGCATATTTGCGAGAGAAAAAACACATGGCAATATTAATACGGTTTACAGTAATACATTGTATTGTTTGGGGTATCAGGTGCTCAAGATATTATATACACTTGCTATTCTAATATAAAGAATAAGATGGATTTGCAATAAAACAAATTCAATGCTATTATTGATGGAAGGCATAAAATTTATAAGGGGAGTGGGATGTAGCTCAGGATTAGGGAAAGTGAAGTCGAAGGATCGATCCTCCTCAGTGGACCCATTGGGTTATTTCTAGTTCCAACCAGTGGTCAATGACTTGTATATCACAGGCTGTGGTATATGCTATCCTGTCTGGGAAACTACAGACAAATATCCCTTCCTGCTAATTAGTTAGAGTAGCTTATGTGGCGGCAGCTGGTTTCTTTTGAAACCATAATGTTATAATATCCAGTAGGTGATGATGATTATTAATCATTATGCATCAGTGATGTCGTTAAGCAAGCCAACTGTTATCTTATAAACAAATATTTCACAGTATGATGTATACAGTATGAAACTGTGTACTATCTGTATTATATCTCTTACTGATTTATCACCAATGATTCACCATGGAATTGTTTCTAGATTATTTAAATATTATTTAGATGTATAGCAGAGGAGATACATTTGGTAGACAAACTCGTGGCAAACCTCCTTCTAAATATATAACTGTAACATGCTTTCATTAAACTGAATATTAATAAACATTTTCTTTTAACATTAACCATATGAGCTTTCATTTGTAAATGCATTTAGAGGAGAAACATGTTGAAGTGAAAAAATAAATTATCCATGAATGATAATTGATAGAATGTGGCATATGATTCTTCATTTTATGATATTGATCTTGGCTTTGTGGTATACTTGAAAGGTGAAGGTTGATGTTGGTAACACACAGGAAACTTTGGCCTCTGGTCTGGTCATACAATTATGTAGTTACATGATCTTTAATAGTTCTAATATAGGAAAGTCTAGATTCAACAGAACTAAAGTAGGAGTCAATGTTTATTGGTGATTTGGACAAAATGTATTGATAGGACAAATTAATCTAGTGAGTACATGTGCAATAAATAGCACAAAATAAACATAAATGCAAAATCCATATGTTGCATTGACTATTATATGCTTCAGGGAAAATATACTCCACATGCTCCATTGAGAACATACTCCACATGCTCCATTAAGAACATACTCCACTTGCTCCATGGGAAATGTCTGAAACATGCCCCATGGAGAACATGCTCTAGGGAAAACATATTCAACATGTTCCAGCAAGAACATGCTCAAGTGACAACATACTCTATTATGTTTTATGATCCAGGGAAAACATACTGCATATACTCCAGGGAGAACATATGCCACATGATCCAGAGAGAACATACTCCACATGTTCCATTGAGAACATAGTCAACATACTCTATGGAGAACATACTCCATATGATCCAGTGGCTATTTAATATGATAATCCTGTTAGATTACATAATTTGATGTTCAGTGCTATTTTTGTGTGCATCATGTTTCACTTTCTAAGACATAATCATCGCATACTTTGTTCTTGTTTGTAGATCATATCCCAGTAACCTAAATAATTACACAAGTCTTCACTGTCTCTTTTATGAGCATTTTGAACTAATTACAAACTTGTCAAATCTCTTCAGTATATTAATAATGTTATTTAAAAATATTTTAGCTTAATTAACATAGTGCAAATTAAACACTAATGTTTGTTCTTGTTAGAAAATGGAATCATGTGTGACAACTATTGCTCTAAATGTACAGTCAGCCAGATTCTCTTTAACAGTGCAGTTTATCCATGTGGGTCTGCACTAGTGACAGGTGTTTGGTAAACAGACAGTCAACCAGGACAGTTGCTGTGTCAAACAAAGCAGATGTTTAGTGCTATCTTGAGTACTGAACTAGCAGTCATGAACTTACATTTACACCCCCACGTCACTATTTGCACCCCTACATCAATATTGACTTGTAGTTACAATCCTAACTCAATATTATACCACCAATATTGACTTGCATTTACACCTCTAAACTCAATATTGACTTTTATTTACACCCCACCACAGTATTGATATGCGTTAGCCTGAGGCTCAATGGGACGAAGGATCTATCCTCACTGGAGGCAGTTGGGTTATTTGCTGTTCCAACTGGTGATCCACGACTGGTCTATCAAAGGCTGTGGTGTGTGCTATCCTATCTTTGGGAAAGTGCACATAAAAGATTCTTTGCTGTTATTCAAAGAAGATTAGCCTATGGTTTCCTATGTGACCAAGTGCATTTGACATCTAATAACTGTTGATTTATAATCAATGTTTTACAGTGGTGTCTTTAAACAAACAAACTTTATCTTTTACACCCCTAACTCAATATTCACTTTTATTTATACCCCCTCCCCAGTATTGACTCACATTTACACCTCTAAACTCAATATCGCCTTATTTTCTTCTCCTACGTTTTAGTCTTCTTTTTCTTTTTCCTCTCGCTCAATCTCTTCTTGTTACATTTTTCTTCTTTTCTTTACCCTTATTTCATTTAAAATAATTATGTTATTGTATCACTACATTGTATATATTTATAACATACACTACTATTTATTTACTATGTAAGGCAGTGAACATGGCTCCCCAACCTGTTCACTGCCTAATTTCTGGGGGCAATAATTTTTTTTGAAAATAAATTAAAAAATAGAAAATAAATTGACTTTTGTGTACACCTCATCTCCGTATTGACTTGTATTTACACCCCCACCTCATCATGGACTTTCATTTACTCCCCCACTATAATACATGTATTGACTTTCATTTATACCTCCTTGGTATTACTGCCATTTACATCCCATCTGCAATGGAAAAAATTCTAATAATTATTGCTTTATCAGTGTACCTATTCCTTCAACCCATGTTTGTGCCATGATATGAATTCAGCTGCGATAATGGTTTTATTAATTTAATTCATGGTCAAATATACCAAATAAGACAGATCCACCTTATAGTTTGAGGTGCATTCAATGTAGCTATTGGAAATATTACGTAATGAGAATATATACCTGTATTCTTATTGGTTGATAACCGGTCACATGATCTTCTGTAAATGATGATATTGCCCTAACTATGTCTCGCTGGTACAATTAGAAGTGGTATTGACCAACTTCCGCTTTATATAACAGTACTTAGCTTGTTATTACTGTAGGCTACATAGTTTTCAGAAAATGATAAAGAAAATCAATATCAATGTATAAGGCATATTTATGTGATCACTAAAAACTATTAGAATGACATGACTTATAAATCAATTTAGTGATAATAAATTATAATTTTGTAGTGCTTGCTTGAAATCTTGGTAGACCTATACTTTGAGTTAAAAGTGATTTAATTTATTATTTTATTATGTCATAGGATTACAAACTGTGTGGAGTGTATTTCAATTAATTTAAACTCATTGATATTATTATGTAATAACACATTTATTAACCGTAATTCGCGCAATACTGATACTGATACTGATCTTGGTCATTGGCCTCCATCTGATATTGTCACCAAGGATGGTCAATAACTGATAAATGTACTAGTACATAATTATATTTAACTGAAAATGTACTTTTATCTGGTCAGTAAATGTATGTACTTTTATTTCATCTGGCATGACTTGCTTGAAACATGTATGGGGTACATGCTAAAATGAGTCTGTGTTTTTGTGAAGTGGAAAGGGGGTTTCCATATAATCATTAGGTTATATCTCTGAACTGAACTGTCATCCCATTTCTTTGGTTTTGATATTACGTGTAAGATGTTGTAGTAGTTATATTTATGATGCACAGTTTAGTTCAACAGTTGTTTATAACAGTTTTAACCACAGATGTAATAACAATGTTGGCTTTGGGATTTTATTTGGTGTATTGCACCCTTCAAGATCTGGCTAATCTTCCTTTCATATCGGGAGCAGAGTTTAGATTGATCCTCCTTAGTGGACCTATTGGGTTATGTCCCATTCCAATCAATGATCCATGACTGGTATATTAAAGCCTGTGGTGTGTTCTATCCTGCCTGTGGGAAAGTGCACATAAAAGATCCCTTGCTGTTATTCAATAATAGTAGTCTAATTATTCCGAGGCCATGTGTTGATATAACTACATGACTGTCATCCAATAGCCCCTGATTACTAATCAATGTGCTCCAGTGGTCTCATTAAACAAACAAACTTTTAATCCTTCCATATCCTGCCATTTGTAATACAAATGAATAATACATGTTCACAGGTCTAGCCTGGATCCATGAAGACTGATATATTCTTCTTTATCAGTTATATAACATCAGCCTGCACCACCTGTAGACTACAGCATGAACAGCAATATCTCTGTACTGGATCTATAATAACTGGCAAAAAAACCATGGAAATTCATAACATCAGCTTATACTGTCTGTACCATATTGTACAACATAATTTGCTTGTTTTGCAGAATTAGACAGATGTCAGTTTAGAGACAGAGAGAAAATTTACTGTGCTGGTATTATTTCTTGTGTATATTTATTTAGGCAAATAATCAATATGACAAATCCTAGTGACCTGCTCAGGCAGGTTTATATCATAAGCAAAAAAAACATAATCTGATAATGTTTAATCGCAGTACCAGCTCGAATATTAAAATCGAAGTGAGTACTATGCAAGTCTCAGTGGATAGTTGTACTACCACTTAACACTGACCAGTGTCCTACATCTGGTAAACAAAGGCTGTTGTATGTACTGTCCTGTCTGTGGGAAAGTGCATATAAAAGATCCCTTGCTACTTATCAAATAGGAGTAGTAGGTTTCCTCTCTCATACTAAGACTAATGTCTATCCTGGACAAGCAGTCGAGGCAGCTGTATTGCATGGCCATGATGGACGTGCTTGAAGCATAATTGGATATAAGCACGTAAGTTATAACTAAGTAAGTAAGTAAGTAAGTAAGTAAGTAACTAAATCTAATATAACAAACCAACAATACTCACACTGTTTGGAGCATAGACCATCAGCAATCACTCTGAAATTCACTATTTTGGGCAATTTTCTTCACCTCCTTCCATGTTTCTGTATCTTCCCTATGATCTCTTTCCCGATCTCATCACCATGTAGGCCTATTTCTTCTACTGTTTCTTTTTCCTCGGGGTCGGCACAGCCAGGTAGCATAGTGAACATTGTACTTCCCTCTGTTGATGCCTCTAAATTATATCAGTGCCTATTACTAATGGTGCTCTTGTTCAGTGTTGCCCCTCCAATATTTAATAAGCTGTGCTGGTACTCCTGACTTGTGGATTCCAGTAGAGGTGGTTAGCAAAGGGTGCAGCATATCGGTTCCAGCTCCATCTTCTTATTGTTAATATCTCCAGTGCTACCTGTTTGACACTCCACATCAGGGCTACATTGGTCATGTTGTCTGACCACTTAAATTGTAGAATCTTGTGGGGCATCCATTTCATGAAGAGCTGTATCTTTTCTTTTCTGGTTTTGTAGTTATCCATGTGACAGATAAAAAAAAAGATGAAGTTTGTTTGTTTAATGATACCAGAGGAAACCCACTGCCATCATGTAGGCTATCCTTACAAAATAACATCAATGGATCTTTTATATGCACTTCCCCCACTGACAGGATATCACAAACCACACCCTTTGATAGACCAGTTGTGGATCACTGTTTACAACAGGAAATAACCCAACAGATCCACTGAGGAGGTCGATCTTTCGACCCATCATATCTCATGTGAATGCTCTTGTACTACACTACATCCCACTCCCCCATGTTTCAAAATGATATACTAGCACTGACATGCCACATACTAATTACGTATGCAATTAGCTAATGAAACAACTTGGCACATACTAATTAGTTGTACTAATTACCTAATGTAACAAACAAACATACTAATGACGTACGTTGTTTACATGTACTAATTACCTGACATATTTAAAAATATTACCTGATGCAAAATGTATTACGAGAACTTTAATCATGATATTGAGATATAGCGGTGAGATCAATGATTAATTATTAACTGCTGACCTTTGATAGACTGCCAGCTCTCTGTGTTGTGACAATGCAAACACAGTCCATATCTATATAAATCTATTCCCTTAATTCATCTCATGGTATGATAAGAAGATAACAGTTACAATAGGTCTCTACCATTTTATTTGAACTTTCAAATATATATGCTATCCAGGCATGGATCCAGATGTTTGATCAGGGTGAGGTAACATCTCAAATTTTTTTAATTAGTTATTTAAAAAAGTATTTAATTATTTTTTACAATATATAATTTATACCTAAAATATGTTTTTCCAAGCAGTGGGTTTTCGACCATATCAACTCCCTATATCCCTTATGTGTACAAATCTATTTATTATCCATCCTTTTTCCATATAAACGTTGGAATCAATATAGGCTGTATAATCTTGGTTTTATACATGTACAATAATTATTTCAATGATTATTGCACTCACTTTAGGTATAGGATGCTATGCTATCAATCTCCTTCAGCGACAAAGATACCTTTCTAAAACCTTGTACGTACATGTATGTGACTTGTTGATCAAATTCCATGGTATGTACTGCATTGTGGAAAATGCATATGAAAGGTTGTTAGCAGCTAATGGAAAAGATGTGACACATTTCCATTGTAGAAAATATTATTGATATTATACAGCTCCCTCTTCTCCCTTCTAGATCCCACCCTCCCCTTACCCCTCCTGTCCATTCCCTCCAATGGTCCTGTTTAGTAATATTGGTGGCCACTTGAGGTTTTACTGCAGTTTATATGGAGATCTTGTCATCATGTTTACATAGACCAAGATTGTATGAATGTTTATATCAGTAAGATAAGAGTTTGTATCACAACTCAACTCTATATATTAATTTATCAGGCAATTCCTGCTGTTATACGATGTGTGTGTTTTTTCTTCTTCTTTAGCCTGGTCTCCATATGGAATAGCCTGCGCTGGCTGTATTACGCTAGAGTAGATCTCAAGTCAATGTTTGTTCAATGAGACAGTATCTTGACAAAGATTTCACCTGATAGAGGACCAACTTGGACTGGCGTGTTGTATGTAAGTACGCAATAGGATACTGCACGTGATATAGCTGTATCCGCATGGTAGTGAGCACACTCCTGGAGATTGGAGACTTCATGTTTAAACAAACCACCAAATCGTGTATAAGCAAATAGTCATTTAACATTGCCTATCAAGTGACTTCTGTTGAAAAGAAAACACCTTTTACACCTTATGACACAGTATTTGAACCAGTCCGTGTGGTTAAACTGCTAAACAGAGTTGAAACAGAAAGTCAGTTTAATTCAAAACCTTTGACATGTAAAACATATATTTTCATGGATTTAGGGGTGCCAAGGGGCCCCAGCACTAGCTCCATTTATTTAGTAAATTATTAATTTACATTTGTACAAAATAGCACTTGTTACATCTATATATACAACTTCTGGATCCATGCCAATAATATAACATTTAATGACCAACATTATACACATTAAAAACTTGAACAGACAAAAATCTGTTTTTGAAGAAGCCCTAAGGGGCGGGAATAGCTCAGGGCAAGAGCATCAACCTGAGATTCGATAGGTCAACAGATCGATCCTCCTCTGTGGAGCAATTGTGTTATTTTCAATTCCAACTGGTCCATCAAAGGCCATGGTGAGTGCTATCCTATCTGGGAAAGTGTACATAAAGGATCCCTTGCTGTTATTCAGTTAGAGTAATGCCTAATGGCAGTGGGTTTCCACGGCGATCAAGTGTCTATATAAACGTGCATTTGACATCCAATAACTGCTGATTAAAAACCAATGTGTTCCAGTGGTGTCCTTAAACAAAACAAACAGACTTTGTCCTTATCTCCACCCTTAAAATTATCTGTAAATTATGTGTAAAAACTTTTTCTTTGATAGCTCCCCTGACACTTAGTCACAACAAAGCTGTTTTGGTGTGCATTGTAAGCAGCATAAACCACATTATTAAATTCTGAATCTGCCCTAGCCTTACCAGTTGCAACTTGTGTATATTAAAAAGCACAATAAATATAGAAACTTATTCAGTTATTTGTAAAGCTTTTCTTACATTCATGCTACATGTATGTCTGTCAATTTATGTTTTGTTTATGTTGAATATCATAATGATAACTTCTGTTGTGAGCTCACATGTTTTTATCTGATTAAAAAAAGTGTTATTACTACCTGTGTGTTGATCTGTTATCTTCAGAACTTGTTAGTTAGTTATAACTTATTTACGTACTTATATCCAATTAAGGTTCAAGCATGTCCATCATGGTCATGCAGTTGAGCTGCCTCGACTACATGTCCAGGACAGAAGTTAGTTTTAGTATAATAGAAGAAACCCACTACTCTTAATTGATAAGTAGCAAGGGATCGTTTATATGCACTTTCCCCACAGACAGGACTGTACATACCACAGCCTTTGTTGAACCAGTTGTGGACACTGGTTGGTATAAGTGGAAGTACACCTACCCATTAAGCCTTGCGGAGCACTCACTCTGGGTTGGTGTCGGTACTGGGATTAAAAATCCCATATGCTACGAATGGGATTCAAACCCAGTATCTACCAGCCTGAAACCCGAAGGTCTTAAAAATTGTGTCACAATTGCATTTTATCAGAGGTGGATTTTGTAGGCTGTGGTTTGCATTAATCTGCATTTCACAGCATACATAAAACATTCTTGAGTACTTGGACTCCCCGCTATTGCGGATTAAGACTAGTGATGTTCGT
>JAUTCZ010050767.1:0-11104 GCA_032273805.1 Melanodrymia brightae | reverse complement strand
GGTCATTTTTGGTGTGCTTCTGTCAAAGAACTGTTCAAGCACACCTGTCATGGACACAAACCCTGACTTTGCCATAGTTCTGTCAATGACAGGAAGTGCACATAAAAGATGCCTTGCTGTTATTTGGTAAGAGTAGCCTATATGGTTGCAGTGAGTTAATGTCTTAGTAGTCTTTCTGGCTGAGACAAATTTGTGACATTGCATTGAGAATTTTATCATGTATTAGATCAAATAAAAGTGTTTGTTGTCATTTAATGCTTAGGCCAATATACTATCATAAATGATTTGTACTTTGCCTGCTAATAAATTGTGAATTCTGTTTGAAAAGCGAGTGTATGTTCCACCAGTTGTTTAAAACATGGGAAATGTTTTATTTTGTACGAATTGCAAGCGGAGGTGGATGCTCAGTTTGTATTCCAACACTTATTTAAGACATGTGAAATGTTGTATTTTGCAGGACTTGCAAGCGGAGGTGGATGCTCACCAAGGGGCGTATGAATCTCTCAACTCTGCTGGTAACCAACTCGCCCGCAACATGGTCACGTCAGACTCTCAAAATCTACATAGACGCTTGCAGGATATGAACCAAAGATGGCTCAGTCTCATGTCCAAGTCAATGGAGATCAGGTACAAATTTACCACTTTGTTAATCTGCTTTGTACGTTTAATGCCCCAGATCAAAAGTTGATAGCACTGTCTGTCAGAGTTTGGAGGCCTGAGTCACTGCTTTACTTGTTATACATTTTCTTTACAACACTCACATGTTCACACATTCTATTGTGGTTCATGTTATAATATCCAGATACACAAACAAATAAAACACTGAAACAAATCACGTTAGGGTGACCCAAGTTAATTGTGTGTTTGCCATTTCCAACCTCCCCACTTGAAAAAAGGTGCTGTTGTGAAAATATATAAAAGTCAATAAAATAACAGTGTTTTGATTAATTTTGAAAAAAGCATTGTGTGTCTGTGTACATTAGTCGACCCCCACCCCATTTTCAAGCACTAAAATCAATCAATCCTAGTTTTAAAGTTTACCAAGATCATCAAACTTATAAAAATACTTTCCTTTAATACTAATAAGTCCTGACAAATATTACTGTACATACAAATGGCTCACTTTCTTAACAGGCAATCTGTAAAATGTCTGGTTTTGTCCAGTTTATGTTATATGTTAGTCACACACATTATATAATTTATACTTCTTTATATACAAATTCTTACTACTAACAGCCACTTCCTGTAAGTCTAAAAACAATCATCAACATTTTAACAACTTTTGTTGATACTTCAGCCATGGATTGAACTACCATGTGGCTAGCACCCACTGAACTAGGTTGACGCATATACAATCATATAGTTGCTTAACTTTAACTGTGTATTGTTAAAGAATCAAAATGTCTTCTCACCAGACATTATATACAAGTAGATTAGGAGGTTGGTGCAGACAACTTCCATTAAGCAATCGTGTGTATGGTTGGTTGGCCATATTAAATCTTCCTGCCTACCAAACTTGTGTCACTTTTAAATGTTCTGTAATAGAATTGTAAATTTATTACCTTACTCATAGTCTGATTGCCAGTGTCCAGATCTGCACACTGTGGTCCAAATTGCTTCTATTAGCCTGGAATGAGATTGGGCTGCACTATCAGTTTTCCATTATCAAATATTGAAGCAGTCTTTTGACCTTTTGCAAGCAATAAAAGTTGTACTGTGTGTGCATTACGAAGGTCAAGTCACTAGTGTCTGTTTTCTCTTACTCTAAGGTCAAAAGGTTTCGCACACTTGGTAGCTATTTGTTTTTAAAATTACAAAAATACGGTTTTATGTAAGGTGGTTTTCTGAAACAATGCCCGGTTTACGGAATGACATGATGTCATTGTTTGGCCAATACAGTTGGTGAAATAGTTAACTGTATACACCTGTTTGTAGCACTCTCTAGTTGTAGAGAATGGTAAATGTCTGGTGTGTGTTTGTGAAATATAAACAAGGTATTAATCTGTTTAAGAATTTAATATAAGAAAAATGTCGACTAAATCATTGATTATAATCAGGTGTTTTCTTGTTAATAAGGTTGTGTTTCTCACAATCTTTTTGTTCTGTTTTTCAAAGAGATTTATTGTCCCCAGAACATAGGCAGTGCACAGGTTTTTCGCATTCTCAATTAACGCATAGATATAACGCGATATACAACACCTTCTCATTCTTCTATGCTTAGAGAAGGCGAAGGATCGATCCTCCTCAATGGATCCATTTGGCTATTTCTCATTCCAACCAGTAATACACGACTGTTTCATCGAAACCCAAGGTGTGTACTATCCTCTGTGGAAAATTGTACAAAAAAGATCCCTTGCTTTTTTGTAAGACTAACCTATATAGTGGCAGTGGGTTTCTTCTGTTGACATAACTGATTATTAATCAGTCTGCTCTAGTGATGTTGTTAAAAAGAATCACCATTTTGGTGCGCACATTGCGATCACGTGACAATGCAATGAAGCAGGTTATACAGAAGAAGAAAAAAAAATTTCCATTTTTATCTAGATGTATATAATTGCATACATTTATTACATGATTATCAACATCAACAGAAATGTCAACATCTCATTATATTACATAAACTTGCTTGTTTAACATCATAAACATATGTCACCAAAACCTGTAACTAATTAGTTCTGACATTTCTGAGGTCACGTTATTGTCTGGAGATGCAGAAACATTTGGCTCCAGAGCAAGTGATTGGGGGTCTTTAAACAAACCAACTTTATCTTTACCTTTGATGTTGGTGTATTTCAGAGGCCGTTTGGAAACGAATGCCGAGCAATGGATGCACTTGTTGCGTACGCTGCAGAACGTGATCAACTGGATTCTACAGCACCAGGAGGAGTTGAAGCAGCAGCAACCTATTGGAGGAGATCTCGTCAGCATCCAGAGACAAAACTCAGAGAACCAGGTGCTATTTCAACTACTCTCATATTTAATACATACAAGATAAACATTATTCCTTTTTTGTCAGATAACTTTTTAAGCAGTCAGAGACATATCAAAAACCAACACTAATAATGACATTTAAAAAAAATATATATAGACTCTTTGGTAATAAGTTTACATCTTTTGAGCTCCAGAACAAGAATGTCTCCCTAAAGTTCAAGAGGTCGAAGAATCAATTCTCCTCAATGATCCATGATTGGTCCATCAAAGAGAAAATTCTCATAAAAGACCCTTTGCTGTTACTCAGTAAGAATAGCCAATGTGACAGCATCGTAATTTCTTCAGAATCATGTGTTAACATAACCAGGCATTTGACATCCAATAAACACTGATTATTAATCAATGTGTTCCAGTGGTGTCGTTAAACAAACTGACTTTATATGTTTTGATTTCAGAGATTACGAGATCAGCTTGATTTGAAACGACCACTCGTTGAGCAGAGTTTGGAAGCGGGACGTTTCTATCTCAGGGAAGAAGGGGAAGATAAGCGACTTAGCACTGATAGTGCTGATAGCAATGATACCGGTGAGTTATTTGTTCATAGAGTAAGAAGACTTCTGCCGAACGTCAAATTTGTTATGCTAAAATTATATAAGAGTGCATGGCAGGAGATATACATTGTATTTGTATTTTGCCTTCAACAGACATCGAACACAATTGTACAGAGAGTTGATGTTGCTGTTGTTTAACTTATTAAATGTGCTTATATTCAATGAAGGTTGAAGCACCCTGTATTGAACATGCAGACTCACTGCCTCGACAATCTGCCTAGGACAGATTATTTTTTATATCAAATTATTATCAGCTTTACTCAACAGTGCGATCGTGGCATCATGATTCTGTATGAGAAAACCAATAAAACACAAACACAAACAATAAAAACATGTTGTACATCTTGTAGCATGGTTTGCATCATATTGCAGGCATCGTCTCATGACTATGTTTTGCATGGGTGTTAACTGTCAGTCAGGAGACTGAATTCATTCGTGGAATAAATTCTAAAAAAAATTAATTTTTTTTATCTAATGTAATTTTATGTATACACTGTAAATAGAGGATCAAAACTTGAAATTATAATGAATTTTCAGTGACACCAATTCACTGTTGTTAACACCGATGGTTTTGTTTGTTCAGACGAAGGATCAATGACGGATGTATCGGCTGACTTGGAGGCGAGACATCTCATTAGGAAAATCCGTCGCCAGGTTCGCTTGCTCAACAGGAAGTGGGTGGAGATAAACCAGAGATCCAATGAATGGCAGTCTAAAATAGATGAAGTGATAGAGGTAAATTATTGTCTCTTTAATCGATGAGCGTTGAGAAGTGTTTTACTGAGGACGTAGTCTGCAGGTTATCACGTTCTGTCAGACTCATAGTGTAGAATTGTCTATCCAATAGAATGTCTCCCGTGGCAAAGTCCAGGACAATAGCCATATCTCCAACCATGAGGCTTGATTCCTCATGTAAATGTGATTTGAAAGCCATTAGATCCATTTTATGGCATGTGATCTTTAATGAATCAATCAGAAAGCCTTATAAAAGAAAGGTGTAATAAAGTTTATTTTCCATGTTCATATTGTTTCTTGTTTGCCTGTGGGTGACAGAGTTTACACCAGAAATAAATTAAGCATGAATAATAAACCAGCTGGTGGAATTACGGAAATTATATGAGTATTATGACTAAAACATCATGAAAACAAAGTTACAAGGAATAATTGACATTTATAATTTTCTAACTTAAGCATTTTCTACTGAATGAAAACATACTTATGTACACAAGTAAGATTTGAACCTACTGCACCGATTCGCACGGCTCCTGACAGTCCAACACCATAACCGCTCTTCCAAACCAGTCGTTCTTAAAAAGAATGCCAGTTTAGTTGAGTTTATGATTTGTACTGTCGAGCTCTGGTTCAAAGTCAATCTATTATCATCAATTTTTCAATTCGTGCACACTATTAAAACGTCAATCATTTTGTCGGTAAAATACTGTCACTATTTGAAGAATTAAATCAAACTGTCACACCAATTCCACTAATACAATCCATTTATTCTATTTTACCAAGATACAGAACAGTGATGGAATTCATCATATATTTTGGTTTTAAAACATGCAATCATGAGTGAACTTTATATGTAAGATGTTTTTGGTGTTTGCAGAAAATGGCGATGTTCCAGGAATCCATGGATGACTTGAATGACCATCTCTCTCAAGCAGAGCTGCAGAAAACTCGATGGAGTCCTGTTGGAGATATCATAATAGAAAATCTACAGGAAGAGATTGACAGAACGAAGGTAAATAATAGATTAAAACTCAAATAGCTTTGTGATTACATCATCTAACGTCATATTTGTCATTTATTTTGTTTGTAAAAGTGAATATAAATATTATATCATGTTGACCAATCCAATCTCCTAACTTGTTTGATGGATATTAATAGTTTAATCAATCAATGTTTTGTCTTAACATCAGTGTTTCACAATCTGCACAATGTTCAAACAAAGTTCGGATTACACAATGTAAAAACGAAGTTCGGATTACATAATGTAAAAATGAAGTTCATATTACATTTCATGTAAAAAATCGGTCCACAGTTGATCAATGTTTTACGTTAGGATTGACATTTATGTACATAGCTGTCTGGTGATTGTGTCACTGCAACTATTCTAGAGTTTTAAGTTATCGAACATTAAACAGATTTAATTGTTTTATCTTAGCACATAGACATGGCAGTCTGGTCTGGTGTATGTAGTACTAAGTAACTAATGTATGTTATCTGGTAACAAGACAATTTAATTGTGTACTTGGGCCTTAACGTGATTAAAAATCTTGACCAACACATGTCCCTACGGATTAATGCTTGAACAGCAGTGATTAGTGTTGGTTCTCTAGTACTTGTCTAAAAGCATTATACTCTCAAGAATAAGACCTCTTGACCTGGATCTGTGCACAACTGCCTTAAATGGAATCGTGGCAAGAACTGTTCAAGAATCTGTAACTTGTCAAACAATTCTTTATCTGCCAAACATTTTGTATCCAATTTAACAAAGATGAAGTTTTTATATGTACATCTATCACCATTACTATTTTCTTAACATGGATAATTAATAAATATTCAACTTTTTCCAATTGTCTCTAAAAATGTTTGGTTTTTTTTTAGAATTTATAGCTGAGAGAGGATAAAATAATTCAATTGTCTACATGATTGTTAATAATTACTATTTTCTGAACATTGGTAACTAATAGATATTATATTTCACATTCAACATTTTCAGATTTAAAAAAAACTCCTACTTTTCTGTTTGTTTTATGTCCAAGAGAGGATAAAATGATTGATTTGTGTACATAATTGTTAATATTGTTGATGTTGTGCAGGGATTTCAGCAGCAAGTGGCTCCCATCCAGGGACAGGTGGACAATGTAAACGACCAAGCTAACGAACTACAGGCAGCTGATGTCATCTTATCACATGTAAATGTTAGAAAATTAGAAGATTTTAATACAAGGTAAGAACTGTTTCGTATCCAGAATTTTTATGAATGAAAATTTGTTACTCGTTAATAATAATTTTGTCGTCCTAATCTATAGCAATCCCTTCATTTCTGAAGGAGCATATATAGAATCTGGTTTATTTATTGAAGACGAAATGTGACTGTATGTGTTTGGTGTCTTTCAGGTGGAAAGCCTTACAAATAGCCATAGAAGACCGGTTAAAACAGTTGCAAGAAGCCTTCAGAGACTTTGGTCCAAACTCACAGCATTTTCTATCTGGTAAGTCTAGCCTCGGAGCATGTCTTAATTCTCACATTTTGTATTTGTTTGTAAGATCATGCTGATTTTATTTGTTTCGCAAAATTCTTTTCGGAACATGAAGTGAAGATTTTTATTTTATTTTATTTTATACGTCTAAGTCTAGCGCACTTGATGAGGAAGTTGTTGAGCAAAATGCCATAAATATCACTCATGAATATCACTGCAGAAGTTTAGTGCACAGATTGAGGAAATTGCTTTGTAAAACCTTCAGGATCATGGAACGGGATCAATATGATGTCACGTCAGTGTTATTTTGTATAACCTATTGACTGGCTCTTGCCTTAACTAGAGCAACTACCTCAAATTTGGTGAACATGGTAAGAAAAATGCCATAGAAAGTGAAATATATCAAACGCAATACATTCTTTCCTCATCAACTCTTGGGATGGATTTCTCACTAATATTTGGTGCATAAAGTGAGGAACGATTTTCATGTCACTTTGCTCAGCATCTTACCATGTACACTAGACTTAGTTCTACACCACAAAAAATAAACAGTCCATTTGTGAAGAATGACAGCCATGACAAGATGTTATTCAGGCTACATCAATAATTTGGATTTTGTCAGTAACAGCCGGTTGTCGGTCACCATATTGGAGATTGTGATGCATGTACAGTGTATATTGAAATGTCTTCAAGTTTGTTCAATTTAATGTATTTATTTGTGTAGTCCAACCAATGATCCACAACTGGTCTATCAAAGGCTGTAGTGTGTGCTATCCTGTCTGGGAAAGTACACATAAAAGATCCCTTGCTGTTATTCAAAGTAGAGAAGCCTATGTGGCAGCAGCAGGTTTCATCTGTGACCAAGTGTCAATATAATTGTGCGTTTGACATCCAATAACTGCTGATTAATAATTAATGTGTTCCAGTGGTGTCATTAAAAAGACAAACTTTATCTTTATTTGTGTAATAAATATGTTCTGCTACAAATACTATTGACGAGAAACCTTAATCTGAATGGTACTTTCAACTTTTCTTGGAAGTCTTGCATTTTCGGCTGTATCAAATTTTACGTCAGACCTCTGGGCACTTTGCTCGGTTACCACAGAACATGTGATCAGTTCAATTGTTTGTCAAGACTAGTGGTGAGCACATTGTTGTAATAATGCTGGTGAGAAATGATAGCCTGGGGAAGCTGTCCCAATGCAATTGTGATGTGGCGGAACCCTCAAGTATTAATTTCCTGTATTCTCTTAGCTGCACTATTCATTCGACATCTACACTGGTGTGTTGATGTAAAACATGTTTGTGCTAAATTAACTTGTGTACACTTTCCTGGTCTCGCTGGCTGCTTTATCAGGCATTATTCACAAGACAAGTTACTATTTTTTGTGTTCCTACATTACATGTATTTATTCAAATTAAAATATTTAATGAAAGCATTCTGATCATAAATTTAGAAAACGAGTGAATAAATGAATGTTTATAAGCGTGGAGTGGGATCTAGCTCAGTGGTTAGAGCATCTGATTGAAGTCAAAGTTTAGAACCTTCAGTAGAAGCATTGAATTTTTCCCAATTCCAACCAGTGGTCCACAGCAGCATGTCTGATTCAATGGCTGATGATTAATTAATTAATTAATATGCTCTTGAGGTGTCTTTAAACATCACATTCTAGATTGTATAAACTAGATAACTAATTTAATTTTTATCATTCTTACTCATTTTTAAAATGTTGTTTATATTATGAATATAGCTTGATAAAAATGTGTTTGTTTAACGACTTCACTGACACATCGATTATTAATCAGCATTTATTGGATGTCAAATGCCCCATTATATCGACACTTGCTCACAGAGGAAACCTTCTGCCACATAGGCCACTCTTAGAATAACAGCAAGGGATCTTTTATGTGCACTTTCTCAGACAGGATAGCACACACCACGACCTTTGATGGACCAGTCATGGATCAGTGATTGGAACAGGAAATAACCCAACAGGTCCCCTCAGGAGGATCGATCCTTCAACCCATCAAATCACAGGCTGACGCTCTAGAATTGAGCGCTCCCCGAACATTGCTTGAATTCCGTTTTCTGGTGAATCGAAGCAATGTTCTCAACACCATATGTTGTAGAATGTACGTGACCGTGTCTGAATCGTGACTAATGTAGCTGTACTTCGCTATGGTCTTCTATTACACTGTGCTTTGATCTCCTCCGCATTGAACTTTCTCACCTGGTGGTCGTCATTAACATCCATTTGTCTGTATCAAATTGAGTAAACTGCGGAGATATGATTGCTTTGCAACATTAATTTAGGCTTTCGTTTGCTGTATGTTGCTAGGTTTTCTAAGAACGTGTACTGCTGTGATATCATAAAAATCTGTATGCACGCACACCAGAGCATGTCTAAAGAGACTGCAGATTAATTAACTCTTTGTGGGTCAACAACTTTGTTTGTCTTGCTGGAAATGGAAATGTTCTGAACTGTTTACCACTATGATCTTTGATGCTTCGATTATGCATCTCCAGGGGTCTGGTTTAAGGTGTGTAAGGTGTTAAGGAGAGTGTATGTTTGTGAAGTCATAAATATTTGTTTATTATTAAAAAAATATTAAGGAGAAATTTCCTAGTTTTTCTTTTAGCAAGATCTCAGATTAGTGTTTTGTATTCACCTTAAAATATTATCTCCCTTACATTATCATAGATTTTGGTTTGCAGTGTTCGAAATAAGGCCTTTTTGGTTGTCCGGGACAACCAGAAACCTTCTCCGGACAACCTTGATACACTGCATGGTTGTCCGGGTGGACAACCTGGTTTTTTAGTTTTTTTTTACCATAACGTATATTTTATGATTTCAAATGATGGAATTAAATGACACTATATTTTTCATTAGAAATTATTTCTTTCCTTTGTATATTTCGTGTTGGACACTTTGTTTACGTAATCTCGCCAAATAATAATTCACGTATCCTCGTAGTCTCAATGGCCAGTCGATTTTATAAGACATTGGACTAATAAGAACTGAACGTACGGCAATCGAGACTAGCATACTCTGAAAAATCTTATTTTACTTCAGCTGGATTGAAAAATCACACAACTGTTTATCCAATGTGACTGTCCATTCATAGTTTAAGAAAACATGACAAACAAAACTGTTTATCAAAAACGGAAACGTGGTTCGCGTTGTGTTCAACGACCGCACACGTCCGAAATGGAAACTACTGGCGCACATAGCAAACGAAAACATGCAAACATGACGTCGCATGATACATTTAGTCAATGGCAGCCCAAATCAAAGTACGCTAATATATAGAACAGCCTTGCGTTCAATAGCGCGGGCGTTCTGCTTCTGAAACAAAACGTTTTGACACCGATATTTGCATCTACATTGAATGAATGTGATGTGATAGTACACAATCGGTACCAGTCACATAGTTCCAGAGCGCTCGTGCTATTGAACGTAAGGCTGTTTTCAGTTTGTAGTATTAGTTTTTCTTCAATGAACAATAAAAACGAGACCATGTGTCAATACAACCATGCATCTGAAGTCCAATAACCACCGATTTATAATCACTATTCCTTTGGGATAGTGGTACAAAATTTAAATTTTGACCCCTGATTTGTGAAATATATTTGCTTGTTTAATGTTTCTTTTCTTTTGTAGGAATGGTTGGCCCTGTAAAGTCCATGGATCCTGCAAGTAATAACATGCCACTGGCTTTCAATATGGGCAAGAATAAAACTCTGATTCCACGATACGAAGATGGATCAGGGAAAGGTGTTTACTCTTTTCTTATCTTTAATCTTGTCAGTCGTTGCAGAATTTTACAGAATCCAACAAGAATGAAAAACTGATTCTAGAACCCGTGCATGATGTAAAAAATATTTAAAAGTGCGCATCCTGTATTGGGGGAGCAGGGCGTAGCTCGGCGGCAGAGTGTGCGGCTCAATTGGTCAAAGGATCAATCCTCCTCAGGGGACCAGATGGGTTATTTCCCATTTCAACCAGTAATCCACGACTGGTCTATCAAAGGCTGTCCTGTCATAAAAGATCCCTTGATGTTATTAAAAAAAAGAGTGGCCTATGTGACGACAGCAGGTTTCATCTATAACCATGTGCATTTGACATTCAATAACCGCTGATTAATAATCAATGTGTTCCAGCGGTGTCGTTAAACGAATAAACTTTATCTTTATCCTTTGTTGTTTTATTGACAGATGGGATCGGGACGTAGCTCAGAGGTAGAATGTCCGCCTGTGGCGGGATGGGTCGAGAGATCGATCCACCACAGTGCAAAACATTTTTATGGGCTATTTTAGGTTCCAGGACTGGTTTATCAAATTCCGTGGTGTCT
>JAUTCZ010050756.1:0-11109 GCA_032273805.1 Melanodrymia brightae | reverse complement strand
TGTACGGGCGAGTCAAAGTGTTGCTGTGAGTGGCCCGATTGGCCAGTCAAAAAATATCCCAAGTGCATACCCTGACACGATGTATTTTCGCACTTGACAGAATTGGATATTCATGTGGATATTGATAATACACCCTTTTGCTTTATGAAACTGTGTAACATTTCACTAAAGCAAGACATTCTACACATTTATTTTGAATTTAGTAGATATATGTTGGTGTTTGTGATAATATTTCAAAGTCAATTTAAAGATGTTTTTCTTGTGTTTACAAAATAACAAGCGATACCCCGCTAACTAAAGTAAATGGGGCATTTCATGATATTTGTCATGTCTGTCACGATTGTTTCTCTTTGTTACGTAAATAAATGCAAATATTATCAGATTTCATTTATTTTTTTGTACTGCAAATTGAAATTCTTAACAGTTGAATTATCTAACAACATAGTGTTTTGTATTAACTGACCAAAATGATGAAAAACAATCGTGACGAATGTGACCAATACCATGAAATGCCCCAAATGCAGGGCTGGCCAAAAGTAAAAAGTTCCACTAGCCGACCGGACGTACTACATGTTAAAGTTACTAATCCACAACGCGTGAGTATATAATAAATTTATTGGTAATATCTTCCAACAGCACGGTGAAATGCAATTCACTCCGTGTAATATGTATAGCCGAGCCACGGAATGAATTGCAGTTGACCGGGCTGTTGCACGATATTACGAATTTATTTAGATGGCTCAAATTGCATTAACCCAAACTCTTTAAAACACTCCACTGTCTCTGGTTAATTTTATATCAAATGTCAAAAATATATTGATTCCAAAAAAGCCAGCAATAATTTTCTGTAAGATTTAAGCACTATTCATTCACATTTTCCAGGACATTTTGAACTTTATGTCAAATAAATGGTTTAAAGAAATACAATATTTGTGCACTTGAACACAAAAATTACAAGTGAATGTACCAGGATTTTATTAGCTGTAAAAGCATTCATGAGTCCAAGTGTAGGCCTGTTGTTGAGAATATTGGTGAGGGTAATTTAGGAGAGTTGTGGGGAATAGAACTTGGGAATATTGAAGGGAACAAAAGGGTTTCTTACACAATGGTCATTTTTAAAGCTACAAATATAAGCGTCATATAAATTAACATGAATTTTTATGTATATAGCTGATGTGTGTGAGATACCAAAGGATAAAAGGTTACGCATTTTCAATATATATTACTTAAATTATTCAAACCATACTTCTAAACCACGTGGTCACACGGTTTTCAAATGAGCATCAACATAAATCATATTGAAATATCTAAAATTAATGCAATCGTACGTTTTGTTGACAATAAAACATTAATTATTAGCAATATCACTAAACAGGATACTTGTTGAACCGCTCTTTGTGTCGCCGTATCTGGCGATTGCGATTGTTTTAGTAATTGTAAAATTTGTCCAAGTCCACTTTCTTCTGGCTGCCACGCCATTTTGATTTTACGTGTACTTGTAATTATTCGCTGCTACGTCAAACTGAATAACAATGACCTTGCGCTAAGAGTCAGTCTATTATTTTACAACGTCGCACAAACTGTAAAAAACGATATTACCCGCGGTGATTTTTAATTTGCACCCTTTGTTACTAGGCCTCATTAGTAAAAATAGTGAACCATATATATTAAGCAAGTTATTAAAACAATATGACATTGACACAGATTAGCTTTTATTCCGTTCTTCAATACTATATCAATTTATTATGGAATATCAGCAGACTACATTAACATAATTAGTATACATGTGATGTAGACGCTATTAATTAATGCATGTAGCCTGTATAATATTTTATATATACAGTATATACATATTTGTCGCCTCCCGAATTTCAAGCAATCATGTTTAAAAACATATCTAATGTTTACTTTTTCCAAAAAATATATTGCCCAACCCAACCGGCACTCAACTAATTTAATTAGTTTGAATAGTTTTCATATTAAAGATAGAGAACTATGTGCACTGACTGGTACCATACACTGATCAATATACATGTATAGTTTAGTTTAGTTATGTTTTCAGTTAAAGACCATCGCTCACGACGTTTCACGCAAAAGTTGCCGCTCTGCTGCATGTATTAATACATGTATTAAAAAATGAACTAATTAGTTCATTTTTTGTAATTCACTCTCCACCATTAGGCCCTATTTGTATTTGTATATGGATATAGATGTAATCATATTTATTTATTTATTGTTATTATTATTATGCTGATAAGATGCAAATCTTAAGGCAAATAAAGAACTGAATAAAAAGAAATGGAGCCTGTTTCACAAAACATCGTAAGTCTAGTTTACGACTAGTTGTAGACGTAAACGTAAGTAGAGAAATTTCAATCGCTAACGGTTAGTGATACGACTATTGTTAGTAGCCGAGATATCATAGGTTTTTGGTCATTTGAGACATATTACACGTGGACGCTATTCGTTCCTGGAGATAATTATGTTTAATTATATTCTGGGAAACTCTTTTTGTCACATATTTACGTTTACGTCCACAACTAGTCGTAAATGCTTTGTGAAACAGGCCCCTGTATACTACTGCAAGTCTGCAGCCGTTTTGTACAAATGTTTGCAGACACATGGTAATACGATACTTTTAGAAATTTTGTGATATTATGAGCAGTAACATCAATATAGGCGTTACTTGGAACACCCAGACTGAATGTGGACCAGTGGTACCATGGTTCAGGCATGCCGCACGCTGCAACAATATATGATTTAGCAAACCTGGAATTATCCATTTAAAAATAAAGAATTGCTGTATGATTGCATAATGTTGAGCTGGATTACCTCTCCCCTTGTACATATTTGAGTGAGGCCACAGTATAATAATTATAGACCCACAGAAATGGTGTTGATGGTCGGCAAAATCACTGTGAAATATGTAGGCCTATTAAAATTATATACCGGTATTGAGTTTTGTTTATCATGGGAAAACACCTTTTAGTTTATGGTCGGTTTGCCGATCCTTTTCACATCACTCATAATGTACAGTTTATTGTCCAATGTCTTGTGGCCACTGATGTGCATACAAGACTTAAATATCATTGTTAAGTTAACTCAGCATGTATGGCAACAATTCTGCTCAAGTTGGTAAAAACAAAATTTAGAATGTAAATAATTGGTAAAACAGTAATGTCAAAAATGGAACAATGAACACACCTTTTATTCAAATAGATCCAATTCATCTGTTGTTATTTTGCATAAATATTAACATGTAATATTAATATTTTGTGAAAAAACCCAAGTGTGTAACACCTAATGATGTTAATCACATCTTTCCTTACAGGCTTTGCACGAAGTGATTGGAGTGAGGAACCAAAAGCTGCACTCCTGACGTTTATGATGCAGACCCCGACTTGGTACGAGTGTGGAATAAGTATACCTTGAACACACATGTAATTGTACAAACTCGCATCCAGTCTACATTCTAACTGGTTGATCAATGCAGAATGTTTCTGTCCTGCCTTACGTTCAATAGCGTGATCGTGAGCGTTCTGCTACAGAGACAAAACGTTTTGACATCCACGTTTGCATCTGACATTTATAAATATGATATGATAGTACACCATAGGTATCACTACCAGTCTCATAGTTCCAGAGCGCTGGTCGTCTTGAACGTTAAGGCTGAGGTGGTCATGCAGAATTGTGTGATAAAAGAACTCTGTGTCTTTCTGTTGATTAAATTACAAAAGACAACTGACAAAATGAAAAGTATAAAATTTTAAAGACATATTGCAGGTGTTTGTGTATATAGTGTATTGTTGTTAACTGCACAATGGTATTTAATAACATAATGTTTTAAATTTGTGTTCGTTTTGCAAATATGTAAACATCATAAATATGTGTACCTTGCTGAGGTCAACTGATGTAGGAAAAGACATGTATAAGTTAGTTAGTTATAACTTACTTATATACTTATATTCAATTAAGGTTCAAGCATGTCTATCATGGTCACAGGACAGAAGTTAAGTCTTAATATGAGAGGAAACACGCTACTCCTATTTGATAAGTAGCAAGGGTACTTTCCCACAGATAGGACAATACATACAAAGGCCTTTGTTAAACCAGTTGTGGACAATGTAAGTGGAAGTATACCTACCACTGAGCCTTGATTTGGGTCAGTACTGAGATTAAAAATCCCACGAATGGGATTTGAACCCAATACCTACGAGTCTTAAGCCCAATGTGTTAACCACTGCGCTACAGAGGCAGGGGTCAAAATATACACTATTCCGCTATCCTACGAATAGTGATTTTCAAAACGGAATAGTAAACTACATTTTGCACTATTCCGTTATGAAAGTGGAAATATAACATGGAATCATTAAATCTGTCTGATTATTTCCTTCTAAATAGATGCTTGTTCCTTCATTCGGTAGCTATAGTAGTCATACTCAACCAGCGAACGCAAAGACGACAGCTTTAATAAATCTATTGTTTTATACACCAAAGAATTACTATAACATATTTTTTTAGGCGGAATAGTGATTTTTGAAATTCACTAATTTAAATTTCGACCCCTGAGAGGCCGGTATGTATAAGTGTAGTAGTGTTGGTGTATATACTGTCCCTCCTGGTTTTAGCTAGAAGGAATTTCCTTGTAGCTCAGTTGGTAGACCAATGGTAGCTTGTTTAAATCCTTGCCCTCAAACAAAGCTGCGCCTGGAGCTGGGAGGCACACACTGTTGAGCAGCTTTAACACAGTATTAAATATTCTTCTGTTCATTTGTGAGAATCTGATTGAGCCAAAGGGAAATTCCATCCAGACAGAACCAGTCAGAGTAATGCATTGTATACCAACACTGCAACACTTACTGGTTTTTTTTTTAAGATGAATAAAAGTTTGTGGAAATGTTATATTTTAGGTTATGACTTTTGGGTTATATCATACCAAAGCACTAATAAACTAGAAAGTTTATTGTCTCATCCGAAGACAAGGTGGGAGTTGGGGGATTTGGGGGAGGTGGAGGAATGATGGAAAACAGACAAAGAAGTGATGTGCAAAATGTCAGTTTGTAAGCTATTTTGAAGTCTAAATAAATATTTACATATTAAATGCATTCTCAATGTACCGGTACATGTATACCAGTATCCACATTATTATAGTAAGATCTGTTGAAAACACAAAACCTAGGATATGTGGTAACTGGTGAAAATATTTCCACCTTTTCTTGACAGTTATGATAGATATGAGAAGGGTGCATATGGGGAGAACAGGGTCAAAACACTAAGTTGTTGAGATGAAATTAAGTTTTGAGATTCTCTGACTAAAGGGAAAAAACAAACTGAATTTGTGCCAAAATAAAAGAGCGAGACTAAACACTAAGTTGTTGAGATAAAATTAAGTTTGGAGATTCTCTGACTCAAGTGAAAATACAAATTGCCAAAATAGAAGAGCGAGACAATCTTGTAGTGCTTAGCTTTGAACACAAAGTAGAGTGCAATGTAGCTCAGAGCAAGAGCATTCGACTGAGGGTCCCGACCCTCCTCAGTGAAACAGTTGGGTTATTTTCTGTTCCAACCAGTGATCCACGACTTGTGTGTTTAAGGCAATACTGTGACAGTGTGCTATCCTGTCTATGGGAAATTTCACATAAAAAGTTCCCTTGCTGTTATTCGGTAAGAGAGAAGTTGATATGGTGACAGCAGGTTTCTTCTGCATGTCTGAAATCCATGTCGCTAAACAAACAAACATTATCTTTTTTAACACGTAACCAGAGTGTAGCTAACAAAAGATGTTTGATGCATGGCAATATAACAGAGCTCTATAAAGAAAGTCAGGAATCGTGCATTATCCCATAGACAGTATAGTAGTAGTACACATCACAGAATTTGATAAACCAGTCGTGTATCACTGGCTGGAACGGAAAATAGCCCATAACATGTTTTGCACTGTGGAGGATTGATCCCTCAACCCATACAACCACACACATTCTACCTCTAGACTACGTCCAGCCTTGTGCTATAACAGTGAATTAATTGTTACATACACCACACTACAGACAACATTAAGAAACTTGCAGGGACACGGAGGTATAAGCAACATGTCAAGATGCCAAGAATGATAGCAAGTAATTGAACACATACTGAGTAAGCTGAAACATGCACAGGAGATTTATTAGAGGTTCACATGGGTATGTGGATGGCTGTGAAGTGACAGGTTGATTGTTTACAAGACACGTTTCCAGTGTGGTTAACAGTTCCAGCTACCAGCTCAATGAGGTTACCAGAGATGAGACAAAATAATGAAATACGGAATAAGACAACTTTCTAGAGATGTAACAATTCTAGACACTGCCTCAATCAAATAATTACACTGAGACAGTGGCTAGAATAATTGCTAATAGGTTATTAGAGGCAAGACATAAGACCCAAGAAAGAACAAGACACATTTCCAGAACTGTTAATATTTCCATCTACTGTCACAATGTTTAGGCAAACATTTTATAGCAATTAAAATGGCAGTTGTCTTGAACGATTTCAAATATTCTACAGTGCACTCTTTCTAAACCAGAAATCTGTGTAATAAAATTTATTACACATTCTCAAGTTGGTTATACATGTATATTGTAATAAGGATAGAAAAACTATAATTACGTATAGGTACTATAAGGATCTGATTTAGATAAGAGTCCACTGTACTTGTACAATGGCATTGATTTACAGAGGTGCATATCAACAATGTAAAGGTTGTTGTAAGGTTATAATTATGACAAACATACAGTGTAGACATTGCCAGTAATTGAAGGAACAGATTATGGCACAATGAACTTAAAGAACTGAGAGCTGGATGTCTTTCTGGTACAACCAAGTGCAAGTACATAAAAGTAGAGACTTCATTTACTGGATCATTACATGTACTTGCAGGGCTGTGCCATTTGTACCCAGTCACAACATTAATATAGCCAATAAATCTAAATGCATCAGTAAATCCAAAGTTATAGCAATATTCTATTAACAAAACAAAAATGATTTCTATATAAAAGTACTTATTCATACTTTACAGTAAAATTCTGTCGTTACGAATTTCGAGGGACCAGTTAAAATTATTTGTTTTATCTGTAGACTAGTTTGCTGAAAGACATATTGTTAGATAGTTTAAATACTAAATTGATTCTAAGGAAATTCCTCGTATTTTATATCTATTAAATCAGTATATATGCATCAATAGTTGTATTTTACAGTTGAACCTCATTAATCCAGACAGTAAGTTTACACTTACTGCCTGGATTAATGAGGTTCCAAAAAGTGTCACAATTTACAAATATCTTCATTGCAACTGTTTGTATGGTGAGGTTTCCATACTGTAGTCCAGCCTATTAAAGCGTTCACTATATATTATAATGGCTTAAAGCTGATGAGTTGCCAATTGCTGTCAGTGAATAGGTTATCCTCTACACAATGCCACATGTAAAACATATGTATTAAACCAACAGGATCAGTATGTGGGTGTAAAATATATCTTACTTTAAATTTCCAATATATTAAATATCCATTAAAACACTATTCTTTTAATTTCATTATATGTGCAGTAACATAAAATCTGATTATATTATCAAATATTTGATAAAAATCTGGTATAGGAAAGAAAATGTTTGTTTGTTTAATAATAACAAGCAATTCTAATGTAAAATTATTGATGTTAAATGTTGCTAATTGTGACAGGCAATATGAAATCCCCTGTCACAATATTAATGTATAATACTGACCAGCATCAGATTCTGTCTAATTCAGATTGATTTAGTCTAACATGGTACTACATGTATGTCTAAAACAGCTATTTTGGTTAGTCACAGACATATTCTATATAAAAATTAGTCCAGTGTATGCGTTAGGTCTCATGGACATAATAACCAAAACTACGCTTCAGACATAAGACTGAGCAGCCAGACTTTTCAAAGTTCAGCATTTCCAGACCACATTTCTCCATACAGGATCATTCAGACTTGTTTATTTATACTACTGAAGAACATTCTGAGAAGTAAACAAATGTACAAATGAAGACAGGCAGCAACCAGTGAACTGCTAATATAGTTTGCTTAATAGCAGAGAGTTTGCATTAATTCTAAGACAACATATAAAACGTTTATATATTTGTTTTGCATTATCTCATTTTTATTCAGAGACTATGTCTATTTTGAAGAAAAGCACATACATCTGCTTGCCCTAAAGCTAGGGAAGATTGGCTAGCAGTAAAGTGGGGCATTAACCTGATAATAAATCAACTAACCATGACCAGAGGTAGGAATGCCATGACCAGAGGTTGTGAGTTTAATGACCAGGGATTGGGTGTGTTATGACCAGAGGTAGGAATGCCATGACCAGAGGTTGTGAGTTTAATGACCAGGGATTAGGAGTGCCATGATCAGGGGTTGGGAGTGCGATGACCAGAGGTTGGGAGTGCCATGACCAGTGGTTGGGAGTTTCATGACCAGAGGTTGGGAGTTTCATGACCAGTGGTTGGGAGTGCCATGACCAGAGGTTGGGTGTGTCATGACCAGAGGTCGGGTGTGTCATGACAAAAGATTGGGTGTGTCATGACCAGTGGTTGGGAGTGCCATGACCAGAGGTTGGGAGTTTCATGACCAGTGGTTGGGAGTGCCATGACCAGAGGTTGGGAGTTTCATGACCAGAGGTTGGGTGTCATGACCAGATGTTGGGAGTTTCATGACCAGAGGTTGGGAGTGCCATGACTAGTGGTTGGGAGTGCCATGACTAGAGGTTGGGAGTATCATGACCAGAGGTTGGGAGTGCCTTAACCAGAGGTTGGGAGTACCATGACCAGAGGTTGAGAGTTTCATGACCAGAGGTTGGGAGTTTCATGACCAGAGGTTGGGAGTTTCATGACCAGAGGTTGGGTGTGTCATGACCAGAGGTTGAGAGTGCCATGACCAATGGTTGGGAGTGCCATGGCCAGAGGTTGGGAGTTTCATGACCAGAGGTTGAGAGTGCCTTAACCAGAGGTTGGGAGTACCATGACCAGTGGTTGCGAGTTTCATGACAAAAGATTGGGAGTTTCATTACCAGAGGTTGGGAGTGCCATGACCAGAGGTTGAGAGTGCCTTAACCAGAGGTTGGGAGTACCATGACTAGTGGTTGTGAGTTTCATGACAAAAGATTGGGAGTTTCATAACCAGAGGTTGGGGATTTCCTGACCAGAGGTTGGGAGTGGAGTGGGGTGTTCTAGATAATAGTGAACAAACACTGTTATCCATGTCAACAGTTTATCTCCTAATATTTAGAACTTTGTTTTGTAGGCAATGCTATAAAAATAATCCTAGAAAAAATCTTCATGGGAAATAAATGCACACAGTCACTATTCTTCCAGTAAGTGTTAATCAAGAGACCAGCCACCTTATTTTTAAACAGACTTTTCCATTGTCAGGAAGCTTACAATTACAGTTATATACACTCCCATTGAAAACATCAATAAAAGCACACAAAATATAAACCATTATATAACTGTGCAATGTATGTTCAAGGACAAAGGTGTATTTCGTATAACAAGATGTACACACACACAAACATCTGCCCCACTGACAGACTCAAATCTTCAAAGTGCCAACCAATGTTTAGTCTTGGAAAGATTTTATTTCTTCTGTTTATTGTTTTAAGCATTGATACTGAAAGGTAGTCTGTTCAATGATAGAGCCATTCAGGACAAAACCAAGTCTTGTATTATTTAACGAGATTAAAAAAACAGAATAAAATCCAATCTGGTATCGGTTAACCCCATTTAGGAAACAGAACAAAGCACAATCTTATATCATTTAACTCCATTGAGAAACCCATCAAAACAAAACCCAACCTTGTATCATTTAACTTCATTGAGAAACCCATCATACCAAAACCCAGCCTTGTATCATTTAACTCCATTGAGAAACCAGTCTTTACCAAAACACAACCTTGATTCATTTAACTCTATTGAGAAACCAGTCAGACCAAATAAAAAATTAATTATTTGCACAAGTGGGTATTTGAACCTATTGCACCAGTTTGTATGGCACGTGACCATAACCACTCTGCTAAGCCAGTCGTTGTTCAAAAACAATGCCAATTTACCCGCCTTTATGATTTGTACTGTCAGCACTCAGTTCGACATCAATTTTTCCATTTTGCAACTAGGCTTGTGGTGCACTCGGGGACTTAAATCCACCAGCAGAAACACTGAGCCAAGACATATAAATGAAAAACCATTGACACATACCTTATCAACGAACCAGCCGGGTCCAAAGCCAGAGTTGTTATGACCAATTCGTACCCTATCCAGTCGGCCAAGTCGAGGGCATTCAAGAATGAATTCATCAGTTCTGAATAAATACAAAATTCACTTATTGCAGACAAATGTTTTATCAATACGAGACAAAATAAAATATTGGTTTTTAATTTGCATTTCTTTAAAGTAATTCTTCACCATTTTGTGGCAAAAAGAGATATGTGACGATGAAGTAAAGTGAGTTATACGCAAACAAGCTTTGTGGTAACAGAAGACAAAACATGGTCCTTGTTTATCTACATAATCGCAAATATTTATTACATGGGAACTTTTTTAAACGTTACATTTAAAGTATACTTTTGAACCAATGCACATTCTTACTAATGGACTTGTAGGATATTGACAGAGCACCAGTTCATATTATGCATGGCTGGAAATTGACAAAGTGATGTATGAACAAACTTACTTTCCACGCTGAAAGCTTTTCTTTGGTGAATGCAAGAAGCATTCTCCTGAGTCACCATTCTCTCCAAACATGGTGATGTAGACTTTGGCATCTGTGCCAGCACCGCTAACATTGCCGGTGTACACCGTCACCTTGTATTTAGCACCTGTGAACACAATTAATTTACATCAGGAAGACAGTTAGGTGTGAACTAACTAACAACAATCAAAATATGGGACACTTCTCCACCATGGGTCAGGGGTGCAGAAATGGAGAATTTTTCACTAGCCCGCCGGGCCAGAACCAACGAAAATTTACTAGCCCGTCAGAATTTCTACTAGTCCGCCAGCCTATAGAACAATATATAATTTTTAAACAAATAATTATTATAATATACACTTCA
>JAUTCZ010050745.1:0-11110 GCA_032273805.1 Melanodrymia brightae | reverse complement strand
CGCAACCGAATTTTGTTTAAAAAAAAACCTTACTTAAATTGCACTTTAAATTTTCGGTCGCCACACGGGCGACACGTAATAAGATTTTAACTTGCCCGAGGCTATTTTGAGTATCCATGGGAGACCGGGCGACCGTAAAGTGCACACCCTGGAGTGTAAATACATATTGTATATTGCGTTGACTTCGTTGTAATGTCTACAGATACACATTGGTCAAGTCTGACTGTCAATGGTTTTGAAAGTTAGATTACCAAACTGGTGCGACCGCGCAAAATACTTCAATCAAAATAATTTGATAACTACATGCAGCGTGTCCTTTCAGCGTTACAAAATATATATCTACCTCGCTCAATTGTTGCTTAAATCCAATGTCATGCGGTCATCATTTGCCTGGTATTTGTCATATAATTATTAATTAGAAACAAAAACAAAACAGTAAAGAGAAACAAATAAAACATTACTGATAAGAAAAGACACAAAGAAGCCTTAATTTTCTGCAGGTAATTGAATCGAACATGGTGAACATAAAAGCCCGCCATCATCAAAGTGACCGAGAGTGAAACATTTACATTTGCCTGGTAATTTGATACATAATTAATAGCCAGAAAAAAAACCTAGTAAAGAGAAACAAACAAAACATTACTGATGAGAAAAGACACAAACAGGTCTGCATTTAATTGAAGTCAATATAGTGAACATAAACGCCCGCTATCATGAAAGTGACCGGAAGTCAATAATTAATACCACTTGTCTCTCCAGCCATTCAGAAGCTAATTGTAATGGATTTCGGAAACGCATGTTTCTATTTAGAATGCGTCAACAGTCTAAGTGATAGAACACGAAGCACCACAAGGTTTCAAGTAATAATTAGCAAAGCGTTATGCCAGTGTAAAAGCAACAGAAATCCGTACGCATATACAATGTAGGTCCGATACAATGTACTTGCTATAGGACCTATATACATTTAGGATTCTGAGTCCAAAGCAGACTGACATAAATCACATATGTTTTTCCTTCTTACATTAACGCTAAAACATCGTTTTACAGACCAGGCTATTCGTTTCATTCCGAAAAGTTTCATTTTATTATTTGACACATTTTGTTACGGTATTATCGGTCTTGCGTTTCTTTTTCACCGGTGTTCATTGTTATATGTTGTATACATACTGCTCTGAATATTTCTGTGACTGGTCTAGCACGGCAAAGCTTCTGTGAAAGATGTTTCCTTCACGACAACACAACACATTGTCAAGTAGCAATATTAAATGGCATAACTATACCGAAGTACATGGCTTACAGACTGGTAGAAAATATTTTGTCGGTGGGAAATAATACAGATTTATCTTGCTATGATAGCCCTACTTGCACATACTACTTTGTCCTTTTGCGGAAGCACTTTCGTAAAAGTTGGGAGAGGTAAGTATTGGGAGACACGGTATGCGGCCGAAACACTGAGGGCAGGTTGATTTTGGAAATCAAAATTACAAAACATTGACATGGTCAAATGCGTATTTCTGCACAAGGCAGGGTCAAAGGGAAAGTGTGACAAAGTACAGATGAGATGTACTCACGAATCACAGCCAAAGTAGTGATGATACCAGGTGTTCGTGAAAGTTGAGCACATCCTGCTCAACCAGTGGCACCCGTCGTAAGAACATCCAAGTGTTGGTCTTCGGTATTTATTGAAACGATAACAAGCGTAAAACAGATCAAAGTAATGTATTGCATCAGGTATCAGCTATGTCAATAACGCGTCATATCATGAAATAGCCTCTGAATATCTACCATAGAATGTTTTGAAAGTTTTCACCAGACGGTATAACCCTGATTAAGTTCTGAGCCAAACAGGTTTTGGCAAGAGGGAGGCAGAACTATAGAGTGGGGTTAAATACACACAGATCGATCTATAAGCGAGTTCTACACCAACTGTTTTACAGTCTTCACTACACACCTCCATTAATCAGGTAGATTCCTCGAGTCCATCCTAACAATGCGAACAGAAGGTCTGGCCGATTTGTTGTGTACTATCAACATGCGCATACTAGTAGTTAGGAGACGAAAACAGAACTCACAAGAACAAAACATAACACATTTTCCAACTATTCAAGCACCTGCTATCAACAAGCTAACAATTTGAAGGCAACGGTCAATTTTCAATTGATCTAAGACTACTACTATACGAGAATTCGTTCTATAGCAATGATACCTTACGTTAGATAATTGTTTATCATGCGTGTCAATATAATTATATACAATCATGTAAGAGAGTTTCTGACTAGATTTACCCATCACGGTGCTCTTAACGGCTACACTCGAGTCTTATCTGAACTGCACACGTGCCGTGCAGGAAAACTTACGTTTATAGCCTGTCTAGTATTAAACTATGATTAAGACGTAACTCGGTGTTGTCAGCAGGAAATGTTCAGATATATCACTGATAATTATGATGCATGCATTTCCGTTACACTTAAAGGCACTATGCTTAGTTTTAAGACACATGCTATCGGATTGCGCTAATAATGCTATTTCTTGCTATGATAATTGCGATGATAATGATATTTCTTGCTAATGGAGTATTTTCTATTATTAAAATTAACATTCACTTACATCTTATGCGTTTGTAATAGCCTAATATGGTCATTGGATTTATGTCTACACAATTGGGCAAGATACACTAAGCTACTACAAACGCATTGGATATACATGCACCTAAATTATATTGATATTGATATTGTAAGTAATAAAATGTAAGTAGTTGTTAACTTTAATCAATAATCTATTCATTTATATATGTTATCTTTTTGCATTGACCACATAATATTATCAAGGTACACAGGAGTTAATTTTCCAAAAATGAACATGTGCTTATACTACACTTCCAGTTCAGGGACCTGTTTCACAAAACATCGTAAGTCTAGTTTACGACTAGTTGTGGACGTAAAAGTAAGTAGAGAAATTTCGATGGCTAACTGTTAGTGATACGACTATTGTTAGTAGCTGAGACGTCATGAGTTTTTGGTCATTTGTGGCGTATTACCCTAGGATGCTATTCATTCTGGGATACAAGTATGTTTAATTATATTTTGGGAAACACTTTTTGTCACATATTTACGCCTACGACCACAACTAGGCGTAAATGCTTTGTGAAACAGGCTCCAGTTGTATATAATGATCTTGAGGTCCGGATATCCTCGCAAAACATCGATTGAGTTGGACAACAAGAAACTTACGGACAAATTGCAAGTTATGATAATCTGAAAGTCTAGAAGCAGTTATCACGGGAAAAGTGTGTTAATAATATAATAATTATAGACTTGGGATTCATTATTCGCATGGCATTAAAAATATGGCAGTTGTTTTTTTATTTCAAATGCCAAAGGCGGTTAAGTAGCGCACGTTTTAAAGAGCTGTAATAGTAAATCTATAGGTTTACAACTCAATTAACCTTTGGACATAACTGAACAACGTTATGTATTTTAGTAACATTATTATAATGCTGCCAATAAGGCAATGTAACATACTATGCTGCACATTCTTCTGAGACGCCGTAACGAAACTATGTATAACTGTATTATTCAAGGTACAGTCCGGAGTTTGAAGACGAGTACCATCGAATTTACGCATGTAATGCTTTTTCTAACATTTTTCTGGCTAATACAGCATATTTGTTGCTAACATTAACCTTTACTTTCGTTTTATTGCTTATAATATCACTATATGTATATCCAAAGCGTTTATAGTAGCTTGATGTGGTCCTTGGAAGTTTTCCTACACTAATTAATATTTTGGTATGTACAAAACTATTTTAGACAAAAGGACACAGTAAGCTACTATAACAATTTGGATGTTCAGAAGCACATAATATTATGATATACACATATTGTTATTATAAGTAATAATATGTAAGTAAATGTTAATTTTAATAAGAAGAAATGCTATATTAGCCAGAAATATATTTCTAGTGTCAGCATCATCAGATATAGCTATTAGTAGTTTGTACTTTTCGTCAATTCCGGCTAGCCATTTTCAATCTTAATACCATTAATTTAAGCTTTCCATTGCACGTATCAGTTTAAGTTGATATACACAAGATCGTTATACATGTTTGATCTTGATTGATATACTTTGGTCGCTTTGACGGCGACAATCATGGATTTGGCTTATTTTCAGATAGTTTACCAAGGTCAAGGTCAAGATGTTTAACGTCAACGTTCAGAGCGAGCTGTTATAGCAGACGCCTGTCGTGGGCATGGGTTAGGGCCTAGCCCAGCCCTTGCGTCCACGACCAAGACAGATTTTGGATTTTTAAACAAATTACTGGACTATAATATTATAGTAGATTCGTAACCGGGACTCCTTGTCATGTGGTATAACGTTCGGCCACATACCGAAGAGTTGGTTGTTCCAATCTGATATATGTCGGTGTGATGCACACGGTTTAGTCAATTAATATCACACATGATGTTAATTCACTTACACGAATATACCATGTTTCGTGATTAGTGAGCTTTAAATAGGTTTAAACGATATTTGTGCAAATAGATTTAACATACTTACTCGTGTAAGACGATCTTAATTAAACAAGATGCACTGCACCCTGTATCAGGATGTACATGTTCGAATAGAAGGTCACAATGTCAATAAGTACATTAATTGATTTAGCAAATGCTTTATAGCAGGTTTAAAAACTTAATTTTAATCAATGTAATTGAAGATATGATGTTGAAACGTAATTAGCAATATTTTTTTATAAATCAAGTTTGTATTCAATACTTGAATAGTGAGTGTCTTTCGCAGGAGTTCTATTCTTGCACTCCGGCAAGCTGCCAGTGTTTGTTAAACTATCTAAATGTCTATTAATATTGTCTAATTAGTTAGTTATAATGGGTTCGAATCCCACTTGCGAACATACGTGTTTTTATGTATTTAAAATCACTCAGATACGCATAAAAAAGTGTGAAGACCATAGGCGCAATCAGATGATATACAGTCAGGTTTTACACTTTAAAACAAATACCTCAACCTGCTCAACTAAAAAAAGACCTCAACCTGCTCAACTAATCGGACTAACCATTAGTTGAACAGGCAAACGCTGGCTGCTGGTTGCTATTAGTTTGAAAGCAATTAGCTATAATATGTCTGAGTTGTCAGAAGTGAAAGGAAGCAAGCAAGCTGCTAGGCAATATGAACTATATTTTGAAAGACTATTTGATTCACTTGGTAGTCTTCGAACGGATTGGAAATCAATATTTCGGCATATGTAAAAATAAATACCACTGTCAAAATTGCATTTGTGCTTTCCGCGATGGTACGGTGGAGTGTTAAGTGAAATGTCGGCTTGCGTGCTACAAGACGTTTTCAAGACGTGCAAACTAATCACTTGTGATATTCTACTGTCCGCAGTGCGCTTAAACTAGACCATCCAATAACGTCAGGCATACGAAAATAAGTGTTCGGTTTTGTACATTATTCCCAATGGAATATACATATAATTTATGGGAGGACATTTGTACACTCACTGCAAATATAAGTGTTTACTACAAGATAGGCCTACTGTTACACTTTGCTGATCTACAGTTTTCAACGAACGTTTGTAGTGCGCCATTGTCATGTATTCATCTGAATATAACCTTTCAATCCAGGAAGGTATCCCACCCCACCCCCGAAAAGAAACTAATCGGAAGAAACACCCCCACGAAAAATATTCCGTCGGAAAACCCTCAGAGGCTCTTAGGCTATAACGCAAATTTACAAAAAAAAGTTAATATAAAAATGTTAATACTTATTTCCCCACTCCAACAAAAGCATGAATTGATATAATATTATGTTAGCATCAACAAGAACAATCAAGTAAGGTTAATGCCTAGGAAATAAGGTACTATTTAGGTGTTAACGTTAATGGCTAGTATAACCAGCCAATAAGCTTATTGCCCGACTAATTTTGCTTTAATTTGTCTTATTGCCTAAAGTAGTAGTGTTAATCCCTGACCTCATTAACGACAATCTTCTCAAGCCTATACGTGGTTTAAATAGCATCGATAATGAATGAAAATCTAACTTTCAATTTTTCAGGCAATCAAAAACAACTAAAGGCACACTCCCGAGTTTTAAGACAGATGTCACTCTACCACCACACCCAATGCTATAATTATGTGTAACATATTTCTGGCTAATACAGCATTTTTGTTTCTTAAAATTCACATTTACTTACATTTTATTACCTACAATACCATTATAGGTATACTCAATGTATTTGTATTTAATTCTGATATTTTAAATCTATTTTATATCGTTTTGTCTATTGCATTTTATATACGGGATTTCTTTCTAGAAAGGTATTTTTCGGAGTTTTTCCCCCCGACGATGCGGTACTTTCCGGTCATCTATTAGTGTATATAATTATGTCAAAGACGGATTCGTAGGTAGTCCAGTATTTAGTACAAGTAATCCGTGTTAATTCAAAATTTTAAACAGCCAATCTTGCTGAAAAGTTCGAGCTTCCGGTTGCTTATAACGTGTGTATATAGGGCGATGTCTACGCAATAGGTGTAGTATTAGAATAGCGATAATAACACTAGTTTTACTTGATAACTGGCAACATGTTTTTTTGTCTCGACTTCGTCTCGTCCTAAAATCTGAATTGTGTGTTAAATCGTTATATTTAACAACGAAACAGAGTGTTATTATGCCATCATTCTGTCACAACCATTCCCATACTTTACCATGAATAATGTTTGACATTCATAATCAGACACGACGGGGCTTTAGTTGTTGTTGAAATATAGATCTTGACAGCTACGTCTGAAACATTAACATTGGCATTTTGTTTCACCTGAGTCATGGATCAGACAAAAGAGCTAACTCATGTTCTGTTTAATCCGACGATCGTCTTGCTTATGCTGAATATAATATATTATGTGGTGATATTTTCATTCGCAAGCTGAGTCGGCGGAATAGCGTGACTATTCGAGTCTGCGTGGACGATCGATATAATGTATACAAGAATTAACTGCTGTTCTCACTCCGGATTGTTAGCTTTTTCTCCAAGAATTAACCGCTGTTCTCACTCCGGATTGTTAGCTTTTTCTCCTGAAAGATTTCACAAGTTTATGCCAAGTGGTTAATGAAAGTCTTCTGACAGCGGACAGGAGAATGTTCTTGTTATGGGTTTACTACATCAGAACTCTCTGGTATTAAAACGAGTTAAGTCGTCTAGCAGCCGCGTTGCTAATTGTATTGATAAGGTCAGTGGTCTGACCCATAGACGCCAGAAACAGTAATTTTGGGACATATAAATTCCGAAAGGATGATACTAGCATGATAGTGTATCGTGTCAAATGAAAGCTCTTAACGAATCAAAACACTTTAATTTTAGTACAGTATAAAAACCGAGAGGCTAATATATGTGAATGCCAGTGGTCAAAGATTATTTTGCTAAAAACAATCCGATGGATCTCGAAAGATTGATAATACCATGACTGTGTATGGTGTCAAATTAAAGCTCTCCTAGAAAGAACATTTTATTCCGGGTTATAAATTGATAGTCAATTACGTGACCTATAGAGGTACAGTGTACGCACGCCGTTAGTAAAATCAGGTCAAGTTTTGACTTAAGTCATAGACATTTAGTTCAAAACCGCGATTTCTTTGTGAACGTAAGAAATATATAGAATACTACTACCAGTAGTAAAATACGTATCGCACTCGATTTCGTTCGTTATATTATGGTCAACCGTTTGTCATTGGGGTAGCTAAAACTCATGCATTAAGTACAAATAAATCCAGGAATTTCGTTTGTTTGTGTCAAATTAAATCTGTCAAGACAAATTGAAAACAGCTGGTTAAAATGTTTCTTGGTTAACTTACGATCTCTTCAAGCAGGTACATTTGCACAATTGACTGCAGTTAAGACGGTAAGACCAGTGTTTGCGACAACTGAATTTTACTTTCAGTTTAAGTGGCAATGCCGCATTAAAGTCCATAAGAGCATTAGGCTGGTTTCAAATTCTTCCCAGACCAAGGAACATGAATTCTCTTCAAGAAGCTTTTACTGATGACTTGTATACCAAATTGATGTCTGGCGAAGATGAAGCATTAATGCGTCCTGTTTTGGCTTCATTTGGGAGAACGTTTTTATAACATTGACCTCAGCCGTAGACCATGTTTCGTCATAGAGTCGACAAACGAAATTATTAATTGGCAGTAAGGTCATCGCCTATGGGTGCTATGAGGTATTTAAAAGTGTTTCTGTAAACTTCGGGCGTTTGTTCCAGGTATGTCACCAAGTGTGTTTGTTCCAGGTATTTCATCAAGTTTGTTTGCTCTTCAATTTAGACCATTTATTGTCTTACAACCTAAACTGACATTTAGCCTTCATTCCACGAGGAAGCAGATATCAGAATAGTAGTACACATGCTGAACACATTCCCAAACACCAGTTCCATTCTCATCAGGACTGCGGCACCGATATATTGATAATACACCTCTGTTAGTTCTTTCATTTCCGCTCCATCAATCCAAACCTTGATGCGTGGATTGCAGTTGATAGCGGAAGGCATCAATAAATGTTTAACATCAATCGATTTCATCAGATCAATCACTGCCCGGCATTACCATGCAATGTCACGACGCTTCACGTTTGTCGAATTGTGTACCAGGCATCAATTTGGTATACATCAACAAATGTTTCTTGCCAAGGATCTATGTTTCTGGAGGAGGCAAGCATCCGACAACAGTTTAACGCCCGTGTTGACATCACACGGCATCACCACTCTCAGGGCAGCTTTCAAACTGATAATAAAATTCAATTGCCGTAACACTGCACTGACCTCTGCTCTTACAAATACTAACATCTTGACGTCACTCAAATATAGAGGTATCTTAAGTTGACCACAAGACATTTTAGCCAGCTGGTAGTAAGTTATTTTCAGATAAGCTTTCGTTTGACACAAAAAACGACCACCCTAACAAAAATTGCTTACCTAATAATTATATGAGTTTTAAAATTACCTCAATTGTCCAACTGTTAACTATTTAACTTTTTACTCCATAGAGTAAGTATTCAGTTTTGACGAGAGCTTTAATTTGACACTATTGTTCACGATCATTGCAGTATTAATCTTTCGGGGTTTGAACAAAAATGTTATTTTGACAACAGTACAGAAATATCCTCTATTTATGTGATATGTCAAACAATGCTAAAAGCCTCAGTGGAGGTTGGGTTGTGTGTTAGAAAATTTACTTTTAAACTATCTTAATTAATTAGTGGTCAGTTTCAGGTGGAAATCGTAGAACGCGACAGATGTCGAAAAGCATTAACGGTTGGTAGAGTAATGTTTGTTTCTAAAACATAATGAGCATGTGGGCAAGTAGCAGACATCTGAACAGTGTAGATGCCATGGTGCTATCTGGGATTCTCTGTCAAGACGTCACAATGATTACCAGCATGTCTATGTATATTCAAACTAAGATAAGTTTCTTCCGACAAGACGTCAGAGTCAATTTAGTTAATCATAAATCTTTCTTGCCATCTTTGATTTTGAATTCGTCGGTGGGTTAACGTGATCGGGATATTACTGTATGTACCAAAATTCATTAACAAATGTTGGTATGTTCCAGTCAATTCGAAGACAACGACAAAGCCAGGTTATCTAATGAAAAAGCGACTTTGTTGTCAATAAATAATATGTGTAATTACAATAATTATGATGTTAAATTTGTTAGATTACACCAGTGATTAGATGTTTAGATGTCTCGAATACCATTCATTATTGACGTCTAAGGGTCGCATCGATATTAACATGATTATTACACCTTTTCAGATTTATCGGTTTCCGTGGCGCATTGGTTATTGCACTGAGCTTAAGACTGGTATGTACTGGCTTCGAATCCCATTCGTGACATACACTGTAGGTCTTCTAAATCCCAGTACTGTCTCCAACTCAGAGTGTGCTTCGCAAGGCTGAATACGTAAGTGTACTTCCACGTACACCGACCAGTGTTCACAACTGGTTCAAAACGCCCTTGGTATATGTATGTACTGACCTGTGTGAGTAAGTGCATATAAAATATCCATTGCTACTTATCAAATAGGAGTAGCTGGTGTCCTCTCTCATTCTAACACTAAAGTTTGTCCAGGACAGGCAGTTAAGGCAGCTGGCACGTAAATAAGTTATAACTAACTAACTAAATGTCACCAAAGAATATATGTAATTACAATATTTATGATGTTAAATTCGTTAGATTACATCAGTGCTCAGATGTTTAGAATATCTGGCATATCATCGACATTAACATGATTATTACACCTTTTGATAAAGCCAAGATAGATTTGATTTCGCAAGTATTAACGGCTTGGCGTCAGATCTATAATTATTCATCACCATGATCAAAAGATATTACATCCTTGGGTTACAACATCATTTGAAAAATTGTCAAAGGAACGTATGTCTTTAATATTACAAAGATGTGTATAATTTTAAAATGCATTCTTTGATGAGCAAACCATAACCATGTGGTATCTGGGAAACATCTAAATCATGGAACAGAATACTCGTTTTGGTTCGTGATAAAAACAAAATTGGTGACTAATTTTGGCGACGGCCTAATAATACTTCACTTTGATTTCACGTCTTTGCACTAACATCTTATTCATTTTCTTTGACATTTAATAATATATTATCTCGAAGAGTTTCTTTGTTCGTCCTTTAGTTAATATACGCATTTCATGTGTAGGTTAATAGAATCAAAACGAAAAAAAACTCTAGTTATCGTGTCCATACTCTTTGTAGTTTAAGCCCCTGCGTGTGCTGAACCTCAACGTGGTGCAGGGGTGTAACATTCCCATGGATTTTCCATGGGAATGGCTAATACAGCACAACTCCCATTACCATAACCTTATGTTATGGTCGTGGCGCCTTGTTTGCCGTGAGGTGCAACCCGTGAACCTGGATAAGGGGGACCTGGGGGGTTGAGTCGGGGTATATGATGACAAGGTTCATTTGTCTCCTACGGGAACCATATATTAAGGGTCAGTCCCTTTTCCGGCAATATACCGCCTTTGGCCTCAAGTTCAGGGTAGACGGGTGGTCAGGAAGGCCCGACCTGATCA
>JAUTCZ010050734.1:0-11111 GCA_032273805.1 Melanodrymia brightae | reverse complement strand
TATATGTGTATTGATACTTTGGATATGTAACTTTTCAATACATTAACCTTATTCTACGTGTTATTAGTCCTTTAAGACAAATTGAAGCATGGAATACATGTTATTGACTGCGACAGTATGCTGTAATGACAGGTGACTGCTTAATAGAGGTGTGTTGTAGACGATGTTTAACTGTAATATGATGTGTACTGACGTCTGCGAAGGCTCGGTCCATGTCACTCTTCGACTCGAGCTCCTCGTGCGGGTGACAACCGCCGGTCAGCAGAATGTACAGAAAAATTCCAAACGAAAATACATCAGCCTGAAACAGACAAAAAATGGTACTCCACAGAAAAAGAAAGATGAAATAAATTTTTTATTTTCATTAATACATATATTATAAAATCTTTTACGAGAGGAACAAAATGTTTGTATAATGAGTTGCTCCCCAGCACATGTTTTAATCAGTAATTAGTTATAACTTATTTACATACTTGTTCATATCCAAATGAGGTTCAAGCACAGCTGTCCTGGGCATGCAGCCTGAGCTACCTCTATGGTTTACACAGCATGATACATGCAGATATGGAATTTAGCTCATGGCTGTGGTGCATTACATTGAAAGATCCTCAACTGGTGTCTCAAATCTTATTGTATGTGCCATCCTGTCCATGTCAAAAAAAGCATATAAAAGATACCTTGCTGCTAATCAATAAGTGTAGTCTATGTGGTGACAGCACATTTCTTTTGAGACCATGTGTTAAAATAATCGTGTTTGACATCCAATAGCTAATGATTATTAATCCATGTGCTTCAGGCCAGGTGTCGCTAAACAAACTGACTTTATACATTGCTGAGTAGGCTACCTGAAAAGAGTATGTCTCGTGGCGAATAACTTCCGGTGCCCTGTATGCCGGTGTTCCTTCCTGAGCTGTCAGGCCATACTGTGTAGTGAACTGCGATATTCCATAGTCTGAGATCTTGGCATTGATCTGAAACCCGAAAATAACAGAAATATTGATACAAAAATCTTCCTCACATTTTAAAATATTATAAGGAGATTAAAACTTTTACTAAGTTCATATTAACCATACAAACATTACACATTACTTATTTTAATAAAAAAAAACCTTTCAGATGTAAACAAAACATTCATCATTTTAATTAATGTACTAAGGTCATTATTACCGGTTGATAATTGAAGATTATGTGATTTAGGTGTGGAAAGATTTTTCAATTATTTTATTTTGAATGACCTCGATATGTGTAGGTCTGACCGTGCATCTGATTACATCTTATAGCCATAGGTATGTCTGTCGTTTTAACAACAGTATGAGCTTAGTAAAGTTCAAAACTTGCTACAAACCATTAAAGATGCAGTATGCAAAGTGCAAAAATTACATTTGGAATGTCTGTCTAAGTGCATAAAATAGTGTGCAAAATATCTTCTGTGTAAATGAAAACACACTTACAAGATCACTGGGAGACAAACTGAACATGAGGATGTTGTCTGGTTTGAGATCTCGGAACACGATCATCAGTTCATGTAAGTATTTCAATCCTTCGGCAATCTGAAATTTAAATAACAGATTCTCATAGCGCAGCATGTGTGTGTGTGTGTGTGCATGCGTGTGTGCATGCGTGTGTGAACATGTGGGCCTGGTTGTTCGAATCCTGGGTTAGCGCTAACCCTGAGTTAAGTGCCTAACCATGAGTCAAATTTAACTACTGATTAAAAATTGCGTTGTTCAAACGTTGGTTAGTGCTAACTATGTGTTAATTATACCCTAACTCAGCTTTTAACCTGTGATTAGCCAACCCTGGGTTAAGGAATTTAACACATGGTTAGTGTTAATCAGTGGTTAAGTTAACCCAGGATTCAAACAACCGGGCCCAGGTATCATAACAGCAACAAATGTCCTGAAATTTTCTGTAAAGTTGATAAAATATCCAATACAAGTAAAATATTGTGAGCCAGATACTAAGTGTTGTAGGTATTATTATTCTTTATTTATCTAGTAGTAATATTCTGCCAATCTATAAGTACCTGAAGAGCGATTCTGTGCTGGAGTACCTTGCTCAAATTGTTCTCAGATTTCAATATAGAAGCTAAAGCTCCTAAAGGAGCAAACTCAAGTATGATGATTCTGCAGGGTCGCAAGCCAACAGCAAGAAGGGAGATAACACTAGGATGACGGAGTCGACGCAGAATTGTTGCCTAAAACAAAATAAAACAAAACACAATTCACAAATTTATAAAATTGTATGTCATATTATTTTAGAATTGATGAGACGAAACAAAATGACTGTGCATTAATGGTACCACCGTTACGGAAAGATTATTGTGCTGGACATCTCCCTTTGTCTAAGTACATGAAACAAAGCACTGAATGCTCTATGTGACAGAAATACATATTTACTCCCATGCTGTAATTAATTTTAGCCCAAGTATGGACAATGTGGCTAAGTTTGTACACACCTCTTGTCGCAGTAGTTTGTGAGGATGGATGTCACCAATTGAGTTGAACACTTTCGCTGCAACAATCTGAAACCAAACAACATACATGTAGGAAAGAATATTAAACACACAATCTTATGTCATTCTTCAGTTGAAATGAGAAGTATTGTATAAGCATGAAAATTAACGTGTTCCTGGAGATTGTTATTGAATGAACATGCACAGATTTTAATTCTCATTGTAAAGGCTCTATTATGTACAGATCTACCATTATATCAATAAATGAAAAAACAATCTAGATTAAAGCTTGAATTTGTGTTAAAAATTCAAGCTTGGATCACCTTAGTAGGGTAGTAACTGATCCTTAAATATGAAAGAATGATCTTTTCTTTTAGCAGTGTTAAAGTGATTAAAATAAATTCAATGCTTAAGACCAGACATTACTGGAGATGGTGTAATAACAATGAATGACAATTGAGGATATACATGTATGTATATGTACTGTACCTGGTTTTTATAGATAGCTCGGTAAACACATCCGAATCCTCCATCTCCCAACAGGTATTCTGGACTGAAACAAATATACAATATATAGAGATTATATTCACTGGTCTCCGTGGCGCAGTGGTTAATGCATCGGGTTTAAGACTGGTAGGTACTAGGTTTATATGCATTCATGGCATATGGAGTTTTTAATTAATCTCAGTACCGACACCATCCCACTTACACAACTGGTTTAACGTAACTGTCTTCTCTGTGGTAAAGTGCATATAAAAGATCCCTTGAGTAGCAGGTTTCCTCTATCATACTAAAACTAACTTCTGTCCTGGAAAGGCAGTCGAGGTAACTGGACTGCGTGACCATGACAAATGTGCTTGAAACTTAATTGGATATAAGCACATAAATAAATTATAACTAACTAACTAATCAAGAACTTAAAATATCCTGTTTACAACAACCACTCACATTTTTGTACTTTTTAGCAAATGCAGTGTGATTTCCATGGTATTGATTTTAACATGCCTTAGACATCAACTTTTACGATATGGTTTTTCAAAACCTTCTTTCCTAATGTTCTAGAAATAATGGTCAAAATGTTCACAACTTCCCAAAATATGCACATCCACATAAGCCTGTTGCTATTTTGCCAAGAAGATACATGTACTTTCAAACAAAATTACAAACCTTGCACTAAATTCAAGGTCATCCACATTTAACCAAAATTTCTCTTCCAAGTCATGCAGCATAATATCTGGAGCCTGCCAAAATAAACATTCCACTTATTTATTGCCCTTCTTAATGAGCACTAATTAATAATCAACTATTTTGTTCTAATTGATCCAAATTATTGTCTATATAATTTATTTAAGCTGGCTAATTTGGGTAAAGATATATTTCCCTTGTGCAGTGGACACTCCGTTATATCTGTTGTCTCTACATCAGACTGTTTTAAAGACTCTCAATCACCACATTTCACGCCAACGTTTCCGCTCCGCTGCATCTCCAGACAACAGTGTGACCATAGAAATGTTTTAACTGTCCAGGTGTATGTTTTGGCTATCAATTCGTATGTCGAAGACCAAGCAATTTTATGTAATATAGTGACATTTTGAAACTTCTGTTGATGTTAATCATATAATAAATGTATACAATTATGTAGATAAACAAGGACATTGTTTTCGCTTCTGTTTATATGCATATTCATTTGCGTGTAACTAGCTTCATGTCTTCGTCATGTGAACCCGATTTGTGATCCCAAAATGGTGAGTCTTCTTCTTTGCATTCGCCGACTACACTTCCAATTTTGATCGTACGATATTTATCTGTATTTTTCATTGTTACGAACACTGTCAATATATAAACTCATTAAACTCATTCATTTAGTCAAAGATGTTGCCTCTACTGTGAGGTCAAGCATACGTCACACTGATTTAACAATCTGTATGCTTCAGTGTTAAGAACATTGTCAATATATCAACTGTTTAAACTCACTAGTTCAGCCAATGACACGTCTCCATTGTGCTGTGGGCACTTAATTACATCTACTGGTATTGTCTCCACATCAGACTGCTGTAACAGATCTTGAAACTGAAACTGGTATGGATGAGGACCTGAAATATGTAATTATAAATTTCTGTAATCAATCATTATCAACAATCTGCAAATCAGCAGTTAGTATTGAAAAGACAAAAGAATGCATACCGGTAATGTTTTCCAGAAAATGAAACAATGCAAATACATATTTCACGAAGTGCTTAATATGGATTTTACTCTGGACATTATAAATACAATTTCACATCCAAACAGTTTCATTAAAATTGAAATGCAACTATACTTTGTTAAGTTCGTGAATAATTTGGTTGCAACAAACAGTGCATAAAATTGATGAAGCCACGTGATTCTTGTCATGAGTATATGGAAATATAATATATTAGGTTGAATTATTGTTTTAAGAGGTAAAAATTGCAGGATTTGTTTTAGGACTATTGAAGAAAACACACTCACCAAGACATCCAACACATGGAACGTATTTATCCAAGAGTTCTCTTCCCTTGAGTGGGTCAAGGGTTACCAGTCCAGGGTACCACTCATCTATCAGTGCATCCAGATGATCAACAAGGAATCCCAATAATCTGTAAATTGACAAAGTATTTTTATTTACAAGTTTAAATACATTTTTCATACAAAAAGCATTACGATAATTGTAACCGTAATTCATATTACGCCTCACTGATACAATGACATGAGAGAAGAAACCCGTACTTACTGATAGCCTGGTAGAGTGGCAGGCACTGTGATGTGAAGTTCCTCAGTGTTTTCACTTTTACTGTTGTCCACCAGGAAAAATGCAATCTGAAATAGACAAAATTATTAAAAGATTAATAGACTGGTGCAGGTATGTTACATATTTAAACATAGATGTAACATGCGTTTTCAAGTAACATAAAGCAAACTGTCATATAATTATAAAATCCAAAAACAAGTTTATTTAAGGTTTGCTGTATCCTAGATAAAATGAAGCATTTTCAATTAATTTTTTTAATGGCAGATTTAATAGCAGGCTTATAAACTTGGTGCCAAAAAATTGTGATAGGATGTCTTTAAATACAGAAGAATGCAGTTAATTCTCTGACAACATTGAAATGGTTTATGGAAAATACTATTTGTTCATATTTTACATATCAAACATACATACATCAGACCACTGTACAAACAGTCCTTCCCTCCAGTACTGAATTGATGGTTGTCCATTCAGAGACAACCATGTCTGCAATGACACAAAACAACTGACACTGAGAAACTAGACGTCGGTCATAGCTTACAACAGACTTGATGAAAATTACTGGACACTACGTAGATGACCATGACCTAGTAATAATGCAACTACTAGTCAGTTAGGAACTTGTTAGTATGTCATAAAGTGAATAACAGATAAAAAATATCTCACTAGTAGGAATGAGAAATAACCCAATGGGTCCATGGTGAAGGATCAATTCTTGATCTCAGGCAGATGTTCTTGCGCTGATCTATGTCCTGCTCTTAATACAATTTGTTATTGAACGAAAATAAATAACAGTGGTATACATGTACAATTTACTTTGTTTTTATAATACCCATATGTTTTTCATTTGTAGGTTAACAAACTTTTTTGTTCTTCTGTGCAATGTACATACCACTTAATTTTTGTACTTACTAATAACAAAAAAAAACTCTACAAATAGCAAACATTTAACAAATAACTGGTTATAAGTCTATTTGACGCTAATGCTGTATAAAGTAGATCTTACCTCAGCAACACTGCTCTGAGAGAAGACTATTAGTCTGGTGATGAGTCGCGACCAGAAACCCAGCGGAGTGTACGGCATCGAATAGAAACGATGAATCTTTTCTGAAACAGCAATAATCAACCAATTAGCGCAACTTACAAACTAGGTATTAATAATCAACTAATTAGCGAAACTTACAAACTAGGTATTAAAAACCAGAATATTGTGGCAGTTTTTACTTTTGTGGAATAAATGGGTGCAAAATGAGTATATATATATAGACCTACAAGTGAAAGCAAATTACATCTGTAGCTTGGTTGCCATATCATGTTTAAGCTTAATCAGGATACATGCAATAATGCTGCAGGCTAAGTAATCTGGATTAATTTTAAATGTCCATGAATTTGGTGCATTTAAGAGTTGGTGTACAATCAAACCTTGTTTTGGCATAGTAAATGCAGATCTCTTGTTTGGAAGCCGACAAGGAATCAAAAGTTGGTTGTCGTTTCTTGGTAGAGCAATTTCAAATCTGAAATACAGAGCAATTTCAAATTTGAAATATAGAGCAATTTCAAATTTGAAATATAGAGCAATTTCAAATCTGAAATATCCAACACCAATTATTCATGTCATATAATATGAACAAAATGCAAACCTATAAAATCCATCGTCGGCCATTGAAAACTGCAGATTTTTCTGAAGATTTTGTTTATGTATTTGCATTACAATATTTTTATTTGCTAACCTAAAGTTATATAATTTGGACACAAATATAGCAATTTTTTTTTATTTTCAAAAATGTTTACCTTTTTTCTCTACGTTAAACGAAACTAACGTTATCTACGAAGTATAGTAATGATCAAGTATTATTACAGACAATCATGGTCAACTAGAGTAGCAGAAGATTAGCAGGAGGAGCTTACTTTTCAAGAAGTCTCAGATACTGGTCGATCAGTTCTAAAGGAAAAGTGGTGTCTTGGAATAATACTTCAACATATTTCTTCTCCATAATCTGTAAGTATTAATAAAACACACAAGTACAATACAATTTCATTGGTCAGTGTTAACCAAATGCTCATTTGGAATATGGTCAATAAAACGAAATTAAAAAAGTTGCGTAAATGATCTTGATTTAAATAAATATTTGTGCAAAAATTTAAATATGAAAAAACTTTTTAAAATATAAGCTGATGATACAGTTTGTAAAAGTTTTTAAAAATTAGAAATCCACCATTACCTTACTTACAAGACTATCTATTGCTGTATTGTTTAACACATTTATGCAGTGTCTCTAACGATTTAACATGGGAACAGAAAATCTTAACAAATAAAAACTTACACCCTCAGGACTGATGAATGGATTTATCATGGGAGTTGTAACAATTTTGGCCATCATTTGACAAAGCCATCCTGGGTCAATGAAGTAGAAGTCACGCAGCATCAACGCGGTTTCGTTGTAGTGCAGCAGAACTCCACCCTCATGCAGGAACCGAACAGCCTGTCATCAAAGAAAAATGTGGTAAGATTTGTTTATAGTTAACTTTTCAGATACAAACTTCAAAATTTGGAAATAAAATAAGGATGTTATTAATTCTACAAATAACATTAAGGCTCTGCTACTTACGCTTGTACCTCTGAGACCATGTGTCAATATAACCATGCGTCTGACGTCCAATAACCGCTGATTTATAATCGATGTGTTTTTAGTGGCGTTGTTAAATAAAACATACTTTACTTTTTTGTTACTTGTGTTGCGTGCTGTTGGTAGCTTGGACCCTGCACATATCTTCTCTGTCTTATCTTTGACGAGTATAATAGACACATAGAAAGTGATGAAATACCACCGTGGTGGTTGTGCACAGGGGCCGGAGAGCATGGTAAGAAGTATGGTGGGGTGGGCCAAGTAAAAGTGAGGGTCTCATATGAGAAATTTTAAAAAGTATATGGTAAAAAACTATATGTTTGTCATTTTGAAAAGTGGGGAGGGGGCATGGAACCCCTCCCACCATTCTGCAGCCCATGGTGCAGGAGTCATAGCAATGTACTTTAACCACTACAAGGTGGGAATGTTAACTAAAAGTCTGCTCTCATCTACAACAAAGCTCACAAACCTGTTGAAGTTCCTCATCTTCTTCTAGATCAAGTCCTTCATCTTTGACGATCTGCTTCAGTTGTGCATGTTTTATGACTGGGTAACTCCGGCACTTGGCTTCTTCAGACAGTAACTCTGCTAGCCTCTGACAACAAAGTTCATAGAGGATATTATACGTATAAATTATTGGACAGCACGGAAATATGATAATTTAGACATGAAAGAGTCTAAATGGTTTGCTTAACAACATCACTGGAGCATTTAGATTAATAAACATGCCGTCATGTCAACACCTAGAAAAAACCTGCTGCACCACATACTATTACTAATTAGAAGCAAGAGATCTTTTATGTGCATTTTCCCACAGACAGGATAGCACCACAGCCTTTGATATACCAGTCATCGATCACTGGTTGTAATGGGAAATACAAACACGGGAGTTCATAAAAATAATTTTTCTATGGAGCACAGTAAAACACAACTTAACACTAAGAAAAATGAACGTGCATTAGCTGGCTATGGCCAGGTAACTCTGGATGTGACCTCAGGTTGGAAAGACTATTTGTAGGTCAAGCCATACTATGGTAATGCATAATTTATGTAATTTATGTTGAGTCACTGAAAAAGAAAATGTGTGTCATGTAAGTAAGTGGATTGTATATTTGTTTTTGAACTTACAACATAACTAGCTGGTCTCATTTGTCCCATCACCGGCTTTCCCCGAATATTGTAGCTGAAATGTAATATATAGACGATGAAAGATAAAGTTTGGTTGTGTAACAACACCTCTGGAACACATTGATTCAGCGGTTATTGGATGTCAAACGAACGGGTATATCAACACTTGGTCAGAGGAAACTCACTGCCACCACATAGGCTACTCTTAATGAATAACAGTAAGGGATCTTTATGTGCACTTTCCTACAGACAGGATAGCACACACCATGGCCTTTGATAGACCAGTCATGGATCACAGGTTGGAAAGGGACATAACCCAATGGGTCCCCTGAGGAAGATCGATCCTTTGACCCATCGAACTGCAGGCGGATGCTTTACCGCTGGACTACGCCACACTCCCTTATATAGATTAGTCATGAGAGTTTTTTAATATGGAAAATATCAACAGTCTTGGTTAATAGGTATTTGTCGAGGCTCTGCCAAGACAAATACATATTAACTAGACAAGGTTAGAGAATTGTTTCAATTCTGATACATTGGCCATAAACATACTCACATTCTGGCCTACTATATAGAATTATTCAGTTTGTTTGGTTGAATAAAAAAAAAATTATTAGTATATGTAACAACTACACATAATTTATATTCAAATATTGTGTGTACTAACACATCAATGAGGTTCTTTAGCATAGATCTCAGTGTTTTGAGATCAGGGTTCTCGCATGTACAATCCAACTCAGTTGACCACTTTATCTCTGGAAATCCTACAAAAAAAAATCAAGATAAAATTATCTTCGTTATTATTTCCAATGTATCCAATGTCACTTCATATAAACAGAGATATGCAACAATAAGTAACAAATATACCATGTCTTATTTTACAAATCTTCTTTACGTTCGCCGACATCTTATTTTACAAATAATCAAATGCAATGAAAAATGGAGGGAAAACTAAAGGAAACCTCTTTTAGGTGTAAAAATGAAGCCTATGTTATAATAAATACACTATGTTATAATAAATACACAGACACTTCACATTTCATAAATTATTGCATTCTCAGACACGCTAATGGAAAAAGGCTGCAAAAAAAATAAAAAATTCTAATACAAATTATCTCAGACAATAATCTCAGGCTCCCAATAAAAGTAAAGTCTACAACTATAGCTATATTCAATTGATTCTACTTATTTTGTTTTTTATTTTTATTGTAAAATAGCATACCCGATGTTTGCATCAAATCATAGAGTTTTTCCTTTATTTGTGGCACATACTCATCACAGTATTCTGAAAAAAACAAATACAGTGCATAGCACTCAATAATCCGGTCAGAGCACAAGTCACAAATAAAGATAAAGTTTGTTTAACAACACCACTGGAACAGATTATAATATTTATCATTAATCAGCGGTTATTGCATGTTAAATGCATGGTTATATCGACTCTTGGTCACAGGGGAAACCTTTTGAATAACAGCAAGGGATCTTTTATGTGCACGTTTCCACAGATGTTTGAATGTTGGAATGAGAAATAAACCTGATAGGTCCCCCGAGGAGGATGAATCCTTCGACCCATCGAGCCTCAGATGCATGCTCTTACACTGTGCTACATTCCACTCCACAAGTCACAGTGTAACAGAAATCAAAATACACAACTAAACTAGGGTTGTTTTAGCATCTGACATATTTGTACTGTGCACAGTAAGTAGCATGGTAGACCAGGTACAGAACCAGTGAGTTGGAGTTTATAGGAATGAAAACCGCACTCAGTCTAACTTGATTTTGTCATTTTTATCAGGTGGAGTTCTGTGTGTTGGAAAAAGTGGCCCAAACATCAGTTTACATGGTAAAATATACTCTTTTTTTTCTATAGAAATTTTAAAATTTATAAAATATCACAAGTTTACTCTTTCTGTAGTGAACACCTAACCTCTCATCCCAACTCCCATTCACAAATTATTGAACTGTGTCTCTCAACTCAGAGGTTTGTTCTAGCAGTAACTTTACATGACCAAACAATTTCTGAATCATCTTGTGCATATCATAGAGCTATGGAAACTAACTTAACCTTTAGACTACCGAATTGTTTTACAGACATTTCCCCTCTGTACCGGATTAATTTGGAAAAATACCAGTGTGA